>OZ024829.1:11039954-11304954 GCA_964016985.1 Anodontia alba
AAAGAGGGTTAACTGTAGATTACTTTTCAAGAGGGATGCAAACATAAGGTTAAGAGAAATGCCTCGAGTGAGAGTGTATACATCCTCTGGTCCTTTTGGACTAATGGTCTCATACGTATTGAATAATACTTCTTCTACAATCTGCTAGGGGCATGAAGGGTTCTGTATTTTTTCATAACCTATTTACATCAAGTGGACTCTTCCACCACAACTTTATGGACCGGTCTATTTCCAATAGCAGAAATAGAAATTCCTATGTTAAATGCAAACTTTGTAAACCCAGACCAGACGCCACGTTCTGGGTCTTCACTGTTTGCCAATGTCCCTTTTATGAGACGCTAGGCGTAAATGGGTTAATCCCTATAAACATAGTCAGACGAATTCAGCTGTTTGTTCTATATTTCCAAAGAATCTTAGTTATAAAACTTTTTTCATGCTCAACTCAGCTGAGCATGAAATTTTCTTTGCTAATAAATATGAAAATGCCAACAATAGTGGGCATTTTCATATTTATTAGCAGAGAAATTTTCATGCTCAGCTTTGTATAACAAGAAAGATTTTGCAATTGTTAGTAATTTGAGATTTATTAGCATGACAAATTTCATGCTCAACTGAGTTGAGCATGAAAAAAGTTTTATAACCTCGGGGCCAGGATATTTTTGTGAACACAGCAACTGTCAAAAAGTGTTTGCGTGGAGGCCGTTAAACGTCACCCCGTACTTAGATATAGTGTTATTACAGTTAACCCCCTTTATACGGACACTCGATACAACGACAAATTTCGTTATAATGACAATTTGGCTGTCACAAAACCTTCGCTTAAGAGGAAACAATTAGTGACAAATTAGGCAAGAATATTGTAATTGATACTATAAAGAAACATATGTTTTGGATATTTGTTAGAATCGCCTCTGTGAGGCGATTCTAACAAATATCCAAAACATATGTTCTATGAGGAAATAAGAATAATCTAACAAATATCCAAACAATATGTTCGAAAAATTTTTCGAAAAACAAATAATGATAATAATAAGTCCAGTGTTACCGTATGGATCAGAAATAAGCGGGGTCACAAAATGAGACCCCATTGAATTTGTCCAAAGATATGCTTGTAAAAGATATCCTACAACGTCGCATTACCGTCGATGCAAAGTCACACAGGAGGGACACAGTATGTTAAAGGCTGGAGGCCTGGATAATAATAAATCATTTGTTTGTTTGTTTGGAGATGTTTTGCTCTCCTGTGCACCAAGCCCCTTCTCAAAAGGGGTCTAGCTCCCCGTGGGAGCAAATTCTTTTCTTTTAGAGTAGACCCCTTTTCAGAAGAAAGGCAACATTTTTGGCAGAGTTTCTTTCGTTGAAAGTGTCTCAGTTTCCCTTAAATGCGTACAGTATGTGCGCATGCGCTTGTCTGAACATGTTTCATGTACCAGTCGGGTTTCTACTTACAATAGGTTGTACGTCGTATACATACTATGGTGCAATGGACGGTGCATTTTCTGATGGTCAAAACTGTACTGCACAAAACGATGGTACAACAGGTAGGAAAACTGAAAATATTTATTTTTTTGTCTAATTTGCATATGCCTTTGCATTTATTAAGAATATCGTTACGTTGCCTGTTATTAGTCAGCAAGATTCACTATTGAAAGTTTTCTGACGAAAGTATTTGCGCAAATTGTGAACTGGTTAACCGCCTACAGGGCTAAGCCTGTCCAGGAAAAGTGTGGTTAAGTACACTGACGGCGTTCGACATGACCATAATGGGTTGACTGGGCCGTAAGACCTCAACTTAATTACTCAATACTGAAAGCATAAAGAAAATCTTCAATCTTAAAGGACGCTCTTCGATAACAGTTATAGAATGTAAGCAAACAAATGGGCGATTTGATGTCACTTTTAATAGTAGCGGTAAAGGTTTCTCGTAGCCTTGCACCGGTAGGGGCAGTGAGAGTTTTGGGTTATCCTATATGAAAGGCGGGAACACTCCTTCCCTTTTGTTGCCTTTTACCGTCCCCCGAAGGATACCCGTTTACTGCTGGGTGAACAGAGAACGAGAGGGAATGTTTATGTTGATGGTCCATAGATAAGGCGCTTTTTCAACTAAAAAGTGCTGATATTTTGTCTTATTTCTCCACAAATACATATATTGTGGTACTCGTTAGAGGCGCTTCTAATGATTACCCATAACATATGTTTTCTTGAAGAAATAAAATAAAAAACATAATGTGGATACCCTCTCTTATCTGGAGCTATGATGGCCTGAGCTTGGCTCGAGTCCGTTAGCCTCAGCACCCTAGTCAAAAGCTATAACCAGGACCCAGTTGTTCAAAGCTAACGATGTCGTTAGTTAACGATTCGTTAAAATTTTAATCGAGTGATACACAAATATGCTGAAATTTTTTGCTGAAAAAATGTGAGTAGCTTTTGCATTGCAAAAGCTACTCACATTTTTTTAGCAAAAAATATCAGAATATTGTGTATTGAATCCGCTAGAACAGTTAATGAAATGACCCTTAACGAGCTCGTTAAGCTAACGACGCTTTGAACAACCGGGCCCAGTCTGTTACGGCGCCTCTTCTCTCATTTGTATAAACACCAAAAGAAATAGACATGGACTCTCGTCGGTTTAGACCAAATTTCCCTTGCTATATCGGCCGCACCATGCAATGTTTATACCGCAAAAAATAATAATTTATACTGCAGAAATAAAACTTTTCGCGGATGACTGTGTTTGCTATCGTGAAGTCAGAGACACAGACGACGCTTTGAAACTCCAGAAGGATATAGATAGATTAGGGTGTCGGGTCAGAAAATGTTGTATGAGATTTCAGCCATTCAAATGCAATATAATGCAGATAACTAGGAAAAGAACAAATAAGATTGAAACTTTTTACTCTTTAGAGGGTACGGTTCTCGAAAATGTGGATTCCATTAAATACCTAGAAGTAACAATCACACATGACTTGAGATGGAATACAAATATCAGCAACATGTGTACTAAGGCAAATAGAACTCTTGGTTTCCTGAGACAAAGTCTTTATCAATGTCCTCAGGATGTAAAAGAGGCAGTATATAGGGGACTTGTTCGCCCTATTTTGGAATATGGCAGCTCTGTTTGGGATCCCCAAAACTAAAATGTGAGTCTCTCAAGAAAAGGAGGAGAGACAGTAGACTGGTTCTTTTGTACAAAGGTCTAAAGGGTGCTGCCAGTATTCCAACAGATCCTCCAATCAAGCGCAGTAGAAATCATCACTCATTGCCTTTCAGACCCCCGCTGCAAGAACTGACATTTACAAGTGCCCATTCTTCCCTCAAACAATCAGAGATTGGAATGCCCTTCCAGATTCGATTATTACCTCTGTTGAAGGTGCAGAGGATGGTGTGGCTAGGTTTACCTCCCTGGTGAGAGCTGGGGACTAACTTCCCATATCACAGGTCCTGGTGAATGAATGTCATCAGACGTATCACCAGTAAAATTTCTGATTCTGATTTTGAAAACGTGTCTTTAGGCATATGCGGAGAGCGAAGGCCCAGATCAGCCTGCGCATCCGCGCAGTCTGATCAGGGCTTTTGCTGTCCGGTTACAAAACCATAGCACACTCCAGAATGTATCAATGGAAAGCAAATACCCGGATGAGACTTTGCACATGCGAGGGATAAATCTAAATCTGTTCATTTTGCACATGATCGAAGGTACCTTTTTGCTTGGCGCGGTCCATATGTAAAATTCTTGGTTTAAAAATGCTGAGTATTCGGTAAAATGCTTAATTAAAGCTATGGCTAAGAAGTATAGAGTTGGGCCAGGGCACAGCATTTCCCACAAGATTGCATGAACACCCAATAAACTCAGATCAGATCAGAGTCTTCGCTGTCAGCTTAAAGGCGCTTTGGTTTCTTGGCTTCTCACAGACTGCCCTGCGAAGACTCTGATCAGTGTGCGTGGATTCACAGACGGATCGGTCTTCGCTGGGCGTACAGGCAATATTAAAGGAAATGCTGTATTTCGGCTCATTTTGAATAGATGCGCGATGGACCCAGATCCCGATTTGAAAACAGTGTAGATCCAAATCTGGATCTGTACTGTTTGTAATCAGATCTGTACTGTTTGTAATTAAGGGTATGAATTTGTATTAAAAACCTGGGTCACATAAGCTGATATGCTGAAAATTTGAAGTGGGCGTGGCATCATAATTTATTTAGCATGGTAAGGCTCAACATGATGAAACCCGTATGACGTTTGTTGAATTTTTTTCTTCATAACGAATATGACTGCAGTCACGCCCGTAAGCAAAAAAGTTCTTCTGCTTTATCTGAAGAGACTGAATAAAACCGAGTCTCCCGTTTGCGTTCTTTCGTGTGTTCTTTATTTCCAAAGGGAAAATTTTAGATTTCTACTTTGAGTACATGACTGCAGTCTGAGCAGGCCCGTTTGATGTTAACACATTCTACAGCAGACGACTACCCAACAAAATTGTTTCAAAGGGCTTGGATCGTAGTTCTTGTAAGCAGACAGCAACGGCGGAGCTTAGATTGACTAATCTACAGTAGAACAATGGCTCGAAAATCTTTGGGACCATAAAAAATTGTTCGAGATGGGTAGTTTGATCCACTGAGGGTTAATCATAGCGCCAAGTCAAGAGGCAAATGGGAATGATTTAGGGATGTCTTTTCGATCTTTCATAAAATAATGGTATGTTGAGTGTACTCATTAGAATCGCCTCGATGATGCGATTCAAATTGGTACATACAGCATACATATTCATGTTAGATTAAGAACATTTCCCTAAAATATCCCTAAATATTTGTTTTCTTGGGCCAGCGGAAGAATTGCTTTGGGACCCCAAAACGAGTTCGAATCAGTCATAGTAAACGAGCTATCGGTGTTCGAGTATTGAAATTTTACTGTATATATATATATATACATACAGTCCGTATATGTTTCAGAGAACCATTCTTATCACTTAACAATATGTTTTTGCTAAGGAGAATTGAGATACTTTCAGAGGAGACAAAAATATCTAATCTGTTTTGTTCCCTTCTGAAAAGGGATCTACTCCAAAATGAAAGAGTTTGCCTACCTTGGGAGCAAATTCTTTCATTCGAGAGTAAACCCTTTTACAGAAGCGGAATGATGTGCAGAAAAACAATAAGCATACGAAAACATGCCTGTGTAATTTTGACCCCATTAAACCCCAATTTTATATAGTAAAACTGGGGTTTACCGGGGATATACATTATTTTTCTTATTTTTGCTCGAAAACAAAGAATGTGGGTACTCGTTAGAACCGCCTCGCCGAGGCGGAACTAACGAGTACCCACAATCTATGTTTTGATTAGAAATATGGAAAATATTTGAGTTTTTTTATCTGAAACTTTTAGTTTTTGGAGGTGAAATTTTCTATATATTTGAATAGGCGCGTTTTCGTAATGAGAATGTCACGTAAGTTGTCTCCCTTGTAACAACGGTTGACAATGTACCAAGCGTATCAAGTTCCCTTAAGTGTTGCCAGACTTAAAAATCTCAAGTTACGAACAATTGCAATTTTTGTCCGCTAAACATAGCTGAGCATGGAAATTTCTCTGCTTATAAATTTGAAAATGCAACTAGTTGGCATTTTCATATTTATAAGCACAGAAAGTTTCATGCTCAGCTGAGTTGAGCACAAAAAACAAATTATAAACTCAGGGCCAGGACCTTTATGCTATATGCGAATAGAAGAATCTCTGATCAGAATGCGCATCACCGCAAAACAGGAAAAAAAAAAAGCCTCTAAGCGAGCAGTCACAAGGCCACACCAGAACCACCGCCTTAGAGCGGTCAGAAGTAAAAGCTATCGGTGGTGGTGGTCTGTGTGTGTATGTGTTTTGGGAAGGGTGACAGGGTAAATCGATTTTACAGGTTCCAAATCTTCACTCCAGGTTCAAATATTGTATTATAATATCAATACAGAAAAACTTCAATGACTCGAACACCGATAGCTCATTTACCGAGGCTGATTAGAACTCGTTTTTGAGTCCCTAAAATTCTTTCGATAGGTAAAACAAACAAATATTTAGTGGTATTTCAGGGAAATTTTCTTATTATGTCATGTACGTGTATGTTATGTGTACACAGTTGAATCGCTTCAGTCGATTCTAACGAGTACACTCAACATACAAGTACCAAAATTTTATTGAATATTCAAAATCCACCCCTAAATTAGCCCCATTTGCCTCCTGACTGCGCTATGATTATTACTTCAGTGGCTCGAATTTCCCATGATTAGAACAAATTTCTATGGTCCAAATGATGTTCGAGCCATTGAAGTTTGGCTGCTCATTATGTATTGTCTCTTTAGGAGAAAACTCTCATGAAATGTCAAAGCCTAATTTCTGAGAAAAATAAGAAAAATATTTCAAACATTTTTACCCAGAATGCTAAACGTTAAGGGGTTATATTAAGCAGGTCTATATCTGGAATCTATACAGACAGGGTAAGATTACGTGGCGGACAGATTATAAAAGGGTTCCCAGAAAACAAAATATTCCCAGTTCCTGGATACTTTTCACCCATTACGAAAACACGCCTATCCAAATATACTGAAAATTTTACCCCCCCCCCCCAAAAAAAAAAAAACTGAAAATTTTCAGATAAAAATTCTGATATTTTTCACATTTCTGCTCAAAACATAGATTGTGTGTACTCGTTAGAACCGCCTCGGCGAGGCGGTTCTAACGAGTACCCACAATCTATGTTTTTGAGCAGAAATAAGAAAAATAATGTATACCCCTGTAAACCCCAGTTTTTCTATATAAAAGTGGGGTTTAAGGGGGTCAACTTTATATAGGCGTGTTTTCGAGATGGTTGTACATCTACAGTATCCATTATTTCTGCAAGAAGGCACCGAAAGCCCTATTTAAACCGCATGAATGCGCAGACTGTTCTAGGCCTTCGTTGTCCGCATGTTGTGGCATAAAGGCACTTGTCATGCATTAATTTTGTTTTTCAAAAATATTTCACTTATATCGAGCCAATCGTTCATCAAAGGTAGGCGAAAACCAGAGAACCCGGGGGAAAAAACCACCTGACCATCCATAAGCAGAACTTGGCTATACCACATGTGACCCGAACGAGGCTCGAACCACAGCGGTGAGAAACCTAATGGATTTATAAGAGTCAAGTCTGCTATCCATTAGGCCACGTGGGGGGGGGGGGGAGGGGGGGGGAAGGGGGGGGGGACCGCCGTCGTGCATTGTAGTTCATCTGTTAACCCTTACAGTACTAATCATAACTGCAGCAGACGACATAATAAGACGACATTTCACGATTCACAGATTCACATGAAATGCCAAGTCTATTTTCTCTGAAAAGTAATACATAAAAAACAAACAAACACAGAATGTCGTCTGCTACAATTTTCTTCAGCTCTTGAAGGGATTAAATCGTTTTATTACGTTACTGTTTGCTAACTAGGTGTTTTCACATATGCCGCGTGTTGCGACATCCCTGGTACAACGTGTCACGTAAGAACGTCACCTGGCGGAGGAATCAGACAAGGGGACATCAGTTCGGTAGCGTGCCACCAAGGGGAAACCATGCTAGGCTGCAGTTTATTTTCAGAGGACGGGCATACTGCTGGTGCTTATATAAGTGGTATGACTGTTTAACCCTTGCACTATGAGTAGAACTTTCTGCAGTCGACATTTTAAAATATTTCCTATTTTACCCGGAATACATGTTTTGACATTTCATGCACAGAATCATGTTTTCTAGGAAAAATAAAAATCACCAATCTGTCGTCTGCTGAATTAGCCCAGAGGGTGGTAAAGGTTAATGTATTTTAAATGCGTAATGAGAAAAATGTAGCTTATGACATGCAGCCAGCGAAGACTCAGATCAGCCTGCACTTCTGCAAAGCCTAATCAGAGTCTTCTGAGAAAGCCATCCAAAGAGTGACAAGCGTAGACTTATTTGACCTCGCGGATGCAGAGGCTGATAAGAGTCTTCTGAGAAAGCCATCCAAAGAGTAACAAGCGTAGACTTATTTGGCCTCGCGGATGCAGAGGCTGATAAGAGTCTTCTTAGAAAACCATCCAAAGAGTAACAAGCGTAGACTTATTTGGCCTCGCGGATGCAGAGGCTGATCTGAGTCTCCACTAGGTGCTCAGTTCATAATATATCTTTGGCTCTTTCAACATTATTTATGCTGCGCCGCGTTAAAAATGACCATTGGGCGCATATGGTAGTTTTTTTGTCCTTTTGTACAAGAGAGAAAAAAATTGGTGACTTCTTGTTTGCTTTCATGCATACTAGTCCCCTTCTGAAGAAAATCTAGCTTCTTTTTTCAGACGGTGACAATAATAGTTGACCGAGATATCCTCTCTCTCATCCCGGAACGTGTATCCTTACACCTTAATGATTCCGAGTATTTAGATTAGGCCCTTTGCCGTTTACATAAAGCAATATCTAATGACGAAATAATGAAGATTCTGATCGGAATGTGCACAGACTGCTCTGGACCTTCGCTGATATTGTATGTACGCCGAGGCCTGTTCTGCAGAGCATTTTTTCCAAAGCAGACTACTAAAGCAATTAAAATAGTATGTGTTGTTCAAAAAGACCCCGTTAGAGCATATACGAATGGCAAAGCCTCAGACCAATTTTCATGGCCACGCGTCGGGTCAAGTTCTTCACGTTTAGTCCTATATGTTCAACTAAGTCTCTATATAGTGCAGGCGAACAGCGATGATCCTGACCAGTCTGCGCTGATGCGCAGACTGGTCAGGATCTTCGCTGTTCGCCTATATTCTAAGGTCCTTTTCTTCAGCTTTCCGGCCAATATGTGTCAACAGTATTTCAGATATACAAACCAGTGGCATGGTGATATTGAAAGGTACCGTGCAAAATAAATGCATCACTATTAAAGTCATGAGCTGACTTTCACCCCACCAGGAACGTCGGGAAACCATAAGCCTACGTAGTACCGCTAACCGGTCATTACGTCTCATACATGGCCATGTAAAAAACTTCAACAATACAAATATAATTATTCTAAATATTGAGATAGTCATGACTAAACAAAAATTGTATAGAACATTATCAATCTGCTTCTAGAATAGTGAACAGTTTGATCATGGTCTACATTGTTTGTCATAACATCATTCTTTCTCGGCATTGTTTGTCATTTACGCCTTTTGTCTTGGTGGGGCGTATTTGACGTTGTTAGTAAAATATTATTCTGGATGCATTGCAGAAAACGGAACCTGTTTCGCTGTAAACGGTTTGGACAGATTTCCTGGAGAAGAAGGAGTCAAGGCCATCGCTGTTTGTTGTACCTGAAATTTTGTCTCTAATCATACGTTTATAAGATACTCGCGGCTTGACAAAAGTCGTCTTTGTCTCCGTATGAATAGCGTATGATCAGACGAGACTGCGCCTTTGCACAGACTCGTCTGATCATACGCAGTTCACCTACATGCAAACCATGTATGTCCAGTCCTCAATACGAATGCCTGCATGCGTTCTCATTTGCAGAAAGACAGGCAGTGTTGTCATTATGTTTGCAGTTTTAATATAATTCTGTATAAACTGTTTCTTTTTTTTTGTTACAATAAAAGCAATATTTCCTGTATCGGTTTCCACATTTATGGCAGTCTTGGTAGGAATGATTTAACATGTTAAAGGGAGGGGAGCCCGTATTTGACACAAGCAACACATCTTATGTTTAGTGAGTACATTTGTAAGTGGTAGATAAAATTATATGCTAACATCCAAAAAACGTGGATGCCAACATCCTAATGAGAGCATATCGGTAAACATTAGTTGTATCTATTTGGTCTTGCTTACTTTGTTTGCGCTAGGGGGCATATGCAGACTCGCAAACTGCATTGCTGCGTATGAAGAGACACAATAAAACCGCGTCTTCAATTTCCGTTCGTTTGTGTCTTCTTTTTTTTTCCAAAGAAACCTTTTAGATTTTTATTTTACCTCACTGCAGCTGGTGTTAAGTGCCGTTTGGGAGCCGTAAAACATCACCCCGTACTTCACTATAATCCAGATTATATTTTTATTTCCTTTGGGATCATTGAGTCCCTTTTGGTTATTTTGAAAATCGAATACCGATTAAGCCGGTGCAAGGGGTTGGGGTGGGGGTGTGTATGAGTGTGTGTGGTGGGCGGGGTGGGGGGGAAGGGGGAGAGGGAGCGTATGCAGACTCGCAAACCAAATTGCTGCCTATGAAGAAACTTAATAAAACCGAGTCTCCGGGTTTCGTTCCTTTGTGTATTCTTCGTTTCTAGAGGCAACCATTTAGATTTTTATTTAACATTACTTTTCTCTCACAAATGTGGCCTGGTATACCGGTCTACTAATATCTTTGTGACAGAATGGATTGTAGAACTAGACCATTTTAACTTTACGGGGAGGGAGATTTATTCCGACGTCTGAACTCTTTGCATGTTGTGTAAATTTGCATGTTTTTTTTTTCATCTGTGGATTTTTTTATGTAATAAACTTTTTCAAAACAAAATCTTTCATGAATACCATCAGAGTGTCAAACAGTTTGGATCCAGATCAGCCCTCCCCCCCCGCCCCCAACACATACAGAGTTTTAGCTAACCGTATTTACCCTGAGTATGGAGAGGTAGGTCTGGGCAAACAGTGGTAGACGAAGTTCAGAACACGACATCTAAAGGTCTGCACTGTTTGCCACTCATTGATTTAATTTGATTTACACATTTTTCTGCGATGTTCCACTGATTGAATAAGGCAGACACTTTATTAGTAGAACAATTATTTTGCTTAACGGTTTTTTTTTCACATTTAAACCTTGTGTGTGAAGACTTGGTACCAGTAAAATCGATTTAAGCCCAGCCCCAGCAGTTTTTACTATTAACCCTTGTTCTGCTGAACCCGAATATACCCTGCCTTTGCAAACAGTGCAGATCCAGATCAGTTGGCTTCTTCATTTGCAAACAGTGCAGATCCAGATCAGTTGGCTTCTGAAGAAGCCAACTGATCTGGATCTGCACTGTTTGCCATTAAGTATGTGAGCTTATAGCAACAAACTGGATTAAGCAATCTGATTGGCTGTCAGTTAGAAGTGGGTGTGGCATCTTAATTTATTCAGCAGGACAAGGGTTAACTGTTCTAAAGCTGTGGTCTGGATATTGTTTGTTCTTTGTGTGACCGTTCGGGCTACTCGCTGCGCGGCTATTTTTGTTTTTATCCTATTCATTGTCTGATTGTGGAGAGGGAGCTGGTTGATTTCCTTTTCTTTGGTTTGCGGCTGTCCTGGCTGTCTTGGTTGGTTTGCTCTTCCTCTTGGTGTCATTAGTAGGCTATGTTCTGTGATTATGGCTCTTCCTGGGCATCTACTTTAAAAGCTTTAACATTGTGTTTGGTAGAGATTTCGGCTGATGACATTCTGGGGTGTTATTGTTTCCGGAGGAGGGGATTTGTCATTTCATATAAATTGTCTGTTAAGGAGACAAGTTGTGTGAAATGTCGGGTGTTATTTTCTGGGAGGAATAGCATCGGTTTGTCATCTGCTGGATTTGCTCATAGTGTGCTAAGTGTTAAATAGAAATGTTCATTTCCGGAGGGTACGGGTTTTTACCGCGGCAAACATTCTTCGCTACTTCTTGAGGTTAGTGATAGTAAGTGACGAATGTATCCGAATGATCTCATCACCAGAATCAAGTTTGCACCCACAAATACTATAGCGTATTTACTATTTCACCACAGAATATAACGAAGTTGCTACTTCATATGTCAGATTAACCACTCCATATAATGCCTCCAGACCACAGCATATGATAAAAACAACAACAAATAAAAACACATAAAAAAAAAAAAAAAAATAAAAAAAACCCCAAAAAACAAAAAAAAAAAAAAAAAAAAATGCCAAAAAAACCCAAACAAACACAAAAACAAAGAAAAACAAACAAACAAAAAACAACAACAAAAAAACAACAAAAAACAAAACAAAAAACAAAACAAAAAACAACAAAAAACAAAAACAAAAAAACAAACAAAAACAAAACAACAACAACAACAACAACAAAACAAACAGACAAACAAAAAACACACACTACATATAACACTGAGACCATTGCATACAATAAAAACACTGCAGCGTATAATCATTTCACCACAGAATATAACGAGGTTTCTACTACATATCTCGTATTAACGACTCCAAAAATACTGACTACAGCATATAATAGGAATAGATTTTATACTCGTAAGATAGTTATGGCGTTCCATATAAACTCTTAGCAAATATGCAACTCTGAAAAACGTCGGATCGACACCGTCGACAGCGAGTCCGTCTAATTACTGAGCAATCCATAAACTTTGAATAGCTACATTTCACTAAAATGCCGGATAAGAGCCAAACAGTGTAGCCCAAGATCAGATGCCGCCTTTCCCAGTTAGCATTCTACACAAATCTATAGCGGGCTACCCTGACAGGCCGATAACGGCCCGCTATAGATTTATGTAGAATGCTTACTGGGTCTGTGGCATCTGATAGGGGTCTACACTCTTTGCTCTAGCATGTATGTCCGAACGCTTAGACCAAAATAAAAAGATGTGCCATATCTACCCTAGATATTGGGACATAATTTCTTTTCATACTTGTTCTAAAATTTAAACAAATCTATTTTGCTACCTGTTGGTGTGTCTAAAATTGCCGGGTGAGTGCAAAATTTTGTAGAACCTGATCAGACGCTGCAGAGAGCTGGGTCTATACCGTTTTCTCAGGGCTGTCCGTCCCAATATTTAGGGTTAATGCGGCATTCAGATCTGTTTGTTTTTTTGTTTTCTATTTCACAACACAACAAACTAGGGGGTACTTTTTTACACCCATTAGAAGCGCCTCTGAGGCGTTTCTAATGATGCAATGATATTAATTAAGCAAGTTGTGTTTTGCATTATCATCTAAATTTCCATTTAAAGACAGCTAGCTGTCAGTCAATAGTTTAATACAATATTTAAGGCAGGTAATACCCTAAATATTGAAATACTTCATGCGACGTCTAGGCTGGGTCTAAACTGTTTGCTCAGGACTGTCTAGACCAATGCATAGGATTATTACGGCAGTCAATAGTAATCTAACTAATAGAACAGCAACAAATACAGTGGCGTAAACAATCACAGCTGTCACCACTTTCAATTTTTCATAATACGTCACCAGACATAATGAAATTTGCTTCCAAATTCTGTCAGACTAGCTAAGAACAAAAGACGATCTGTAGCGTCAGAATATACAGACTGACTTGATTTGATCCATGTCATGGGAAAAACGAATTAGGCAGATATAAACTGCGTATACGTAAACCAGACTGCGACTAGCAGTCTGGGCCCAGTTGTTCAAAGCGTCGTTAGCTTAACGAGCTCGTTAAGGGTCATTTCGTTAACTGTTTTAGCGGATTCAATATACAATATTCTGATATTTTTTGCTGAAAATTTCAGCATATTTGTGTATCACTTGATGTAAATTTTAACGAATCGTTAACTAACGTCGTCGTTAGCTTTGAACAACTGGGCCCAGGTCAGAGTACTCATAATTAGCTCTTCTAATTCACATGGTCTAAGTAAAGGTTGTTTGGTTGGCCGTAGATTTAACTAGACTGGTCTGTTTTGGGAATGCTGATTTTGCACATGTCTGGAAATAAGGGTTGAGCAAACACTGTTTGCCACTTATCAAGTAACGTTTTGAACACATCAACATGTAGAAAATGGACATGTTCAAATTTAAGTTAACCCATTTAAGCCTGGAGTCCCATAAAAGGGATATTAGTAAACTGTGCAGACCCAGTTCAGGTGCAAGCAGAATGCGGCATCTGATCAGGGTCTATTCTGTTTTCATTAAGTTCAGGAATTTCTACAAACCATGATAAGAATAACAAGAGGCTCACGGGCCACGGCTCGCTTACCTGAGTAAAACAGCCACCGCACACATGCATATGTTACGCAACAGTTTTCCAATCCTGTCATTGTAACTAATGAAAGGATCATTATTTGAACAGTTCTTGATTTTAAAGAAGAATTCTTGATTTTTAGTTCTTCTTTACCTGCTGGTGCTTAAAAGGTTCTTCTTAACCTGCTGATGCTTAACAGGTTCTTCATTACCTGCTGGTGCTTAACAGGTTCTTTTTTACCTGCTCGTGTTTAACTGGTTCTTCTTTACAGGTGGGGGGAAGGGTAACTTCCTATATATGGAATAGTGCGGATGTGCGTGCCGAATGGCCCCTGTTTTCAGCGCTGCCAGGTATATGATTGGCCCCCTTTAAAAAAAAAAAAGTATATAAATGACCCAATTTTTCTGGATTCTTATGTGAAAGGCCTCATTTTTCTAACTACCAGCAATAAATGGGTATAAAGATCAAAGGGCAGTATATGAATAGGTCAGCATTTTGGATGATCAAATATATGAATGTGTCCGTTTTTTCAAAGGCTTGGTATATGATTGGAGTAGGTTTTGAAATACTGGCTCGCACACCCGTACCACAATTACCCCCCAAATTACCCCCGAGAGGATTTATATTGATTTTATTAACATGTAGGTACAATCTTACAGTATTTATTGTCGAAATAATTACTCTGGTCCTCTAAGTTTACGAATGTATCATGTTCTATCATCCTATACGCAGATGTTAATAATCAGGTATCGGTTAGAAAGACGGTCATTAAAAGAAACCCTCTTGCTGTTTCCATTACTATTGCATGTCGAGCGTAAGTTAACGGATGTATTCGGAAAGTCACGAAGATTATAATGATATAATGCATCTTGAGATTGCTGACGTAGGTACTGGTACATAATGCCTCTGTCGATGAAAGAGCGTCAGTTATCTAATTACAGTCGATGTTGTACATCGTAAGAAATCAAGAATATAAAACTTGGGACTAAAGGTTTTTATCGCAGAATACGCTTATTTCCTACTGATGAAATGCCGTCACAGGAATCTCTATAGATGGAGTGATGACATAGACGCTAGTGTTATCCTGTAATAAGACACCTGGGTCGCAGCACATTTATTTTTCTTGTGGAATCACTTGAATCTCAGACCATAAATATAAGGAAGAACTCAGAACAAAGGTTCGTAGTCCTGAAAGCTCCATGACTTATTGGCCTGTATTTAATTATTTGTTCAAAGTGCAGTGTATGATACATGTATTATATTAATAGCTAATAACTGTTCCCGTTGATTTAGTTGTTTTAGATATATTCATTTGCTTAATCATTGGTCTGTTCAGTAAGGCGACATAGCCGTTGAAAAATTTAATATAAATATATCCTCTTGTTTAAGGTAGCATAAGCGGAATACCGCATGTAGTTGTTCTCATATAAGGCTAGGTAGCCCATACGCGTGACATTTGGTCTCCCGTATAATTTTGTCAGGTGATGTGTCCAAAACTAGACATTGCATACGGCTGGAAAAAAAAATATCATTAGGGTTTTAGAATTGATACATGAATAGCAGCTTAGCGTCAGAAAGTGTCAGAGTGAATGGCAATCATTCTTGAAGTCATTGAGTGCAAAGATGTTGGAGAGGTGTCCTCTTAAATATCTAGTTGTGAGATACTTAACAGCCTTGGATCCAAGATTCATGAAAGGAGATGCAAGCGGAGCTCTACAGAGATTTGAAAAAAAAAAACAAAAAAAAAACAAAAAAAAACAAAAAAAAAACAAAACACTATACTGAAGTTACTGCAGTGCAAAAGGTTATCTCCAGAATAATGTGACAATAGCAAATAGCAGTATGAGAGGTTTTTCAAGGAATCTAAAGAAAAGCTAGGTTTATATATGATTGCACAGCCTGTTGACATATTATTCTTCAAACTACTGAATGGAAGAGAGGAATATAAAGATCTGCTGAGCTCAGAATGGTACTTGTTATTTCCTATGGCTAGGCAGACATTGAGAGAGGATTTTCAGTGAACAAAGACATATATAATGACAACATGCAAGAAGAAACATCTGTTGCTCATCAAAGAGTTTATCATGGAGTAATCAGTAGTGGCTATGAACTTCATGAATTTCCGATAACAAACGAGATGCTCGCACTGTGTCAACAGTCTCGACAGAAGTACAATGGATACATGGATAACAGAGGAAATTGAAACAACTTACTGGAAAGGAAGAGGAGTAGAAACAATTGACTTCACAGCTGAAGGAGCAGCAAAGGACTAAAGAAATCACAGAAGCAGAAGAAAAGAATCTCATAAGGAGAGCAGATGAGCTGTGTGAAAAGGCTGAAAGACAACACCAGTGGAATTTGGTGGTTGAAGCCAATGCTTTGAGAGCAAGGGGTAAAGAGAAAAGGAAGGCTGTGGAAGAAATCAGTACAAAGATAGCGGAAATTCAGAAAAAAGATTAAGAGGGAATGATTGCCAACAAGACTTTGACTGAAGTGTTGAAAGGTGTGTTGGTATTGTGTATAGACAGACGTAGCATTGACTATGAGTATATGCACATAGAAATTTGCAATCTGAGCAGTATATATGGTATAGTGCTATTATTTGAACCCAGAAGTAGCATTGACTATGAGTAAATACGCATACACACACAATCAAAATGTATTCCAACCTGCATGTTTGTTGTATGATCTTTAATTTCTTTCCTTTAATGTTGCTTTAAATTGGTTTGTGCACAACAGCATCGAACATTTTTGAACCATTTTTCATATTAGTTTTCAGCCATAATTCGTTATGTATGCCAACTAAAGATTATGCATATGCCTGTAGACACAAACCTGTTCAAACTTTGATGAGCCTCATTTCATCTGGATTTCGAACATCCTTCAAAATATGCAAACATCCTGTCAGTCAACTGCCCAGGAATAAATTCAAAATACCAATTGGTGTACATTTCATTGCAGACTCAGGCACTGTCAATCAAAATACATGTCAAATGTTAATTTAGACCTGAAAATGGAAAAAAAAAGGTTGCCAAATTGTAACCAATCAATGTATATTGTTTGATCCAATTTTAGAATTCTTTAATGAATGACATTTCCTTGTCAAGCTAACTTGATGCAAAGAGAGTCATTGAAAGGTACTTCCTTGGAGTTTGAACACTTTTGTGTCCTCAAGTATAAATAAAAAGATGTTAAAGTAATAAATAAATAGCAACTACAAAAATTAGATATATTTTAGGTGGAATTCACGGGTTGGTGGATAAGGACGGCTGTAAGGGGAGCTTGGAGGCCGTCAGAAACATAGGAGTCATGCGTGTTTTCATATTTGTTGCATAAAACGCGCTGGCCCGCTCTGACCGGAAGTCTTGAAAATGGTCAAAAGTCAGGGAAAAGTCATAGAATTTGAAAATGACAATTGAGTGGCAACTCTAAAAGGGTAGGAGTATAGATTTTCAATGATGAATTAACTTTTTTCTTGTTTATGTTGACCTCCTAGGTCTGCATATTCTTCTCGTTTTGAACACCCTTTTCAATTTTTATGCAGCTTGTTACCTGAAATGAAGAAATTTGAATTCAGGATTTTAATTAAATTGTCTCCAGAAGGACTGCCAACTGAATTTTGAGAAACAAAAACACACCCCCGCAAAAAATATATGAGATACATATATATATATGTATTCTTCACATATCCTTCTAAGAGGTCAAGACATGACGGAAGAAATTGGGAACTATATATATATATATATATATATATATATATATATATATATATATATATATATATATATATATACACACACACTGATATACACATACATAGACACATACACATACATATGTACACACATCATGCACATATACCCATCTTCACATATACATATGTATATGATTGTCAGCAGTTGTCAGTAGTTCACAGATCCAGCTTCAATTATTTGTTTTCTCATTTACTAGAGATATTGTATTTTTTGGTCATTAGGCAAAAATTTAATGATACCTTGGTGTGAGCAATGTATGGTTTAATTTTCTTTTATTATTATTTAATGTTTACTACTTTTCTGTATATAATTTGCAAACTGACATTTAAATTTTCGGCAATATCTCTAATGTGCTTACCTAATGGTGAATTATTTTTAATTGACTGTATACATAATAAAAAGATCTTCCTACACTATCCCTGGTATCTTTAAGATTTATTCAAAATTTAGGTAATCTCACAGTTCTGACCCCACTTTATACTGGAAAAAAGGTACACTAGTGTATAATTAAAATTAATGATGAATTTTATGTTTTATTTCAGTTCTACATTTTATTTGTATTTTATTTTTTGTTATTCAAAATATCTTTATTTTGTTTTGTTTTTTTGCTGAATACTATATTTTGGATCATTTGCTATGCTGCTATGCTAATAAGGGTTTGGTCACTGGTTATATTCTGGTGTATTTTCTATTTAAATGTAGTTTTAATAGTTTTGTTTTGCTATTTAAATTTGATTTATTTTCCTAGGGTTTTGAATACTTAAGGTCAATTTGGTTGGTTTGTGTCCTGATTTTAGTTTTACAGATTTGATTTAAATATATATATTTTAAATATCTTGTTTTGATACGTATTTTCCAACAAGTCAAAAGGACTATAGTTGGGTAGGCAGGAGTGTTATTTTAGAAAGAGAAGTTGAAATAATGACACTGTATACAACACATTAACAAATATGTTAGTGAATGAATGAGGTTAGATCTTCGTCCTCGTCCCGACCACCAAGGCATTAAATGATGTACACACAAATGAAAGGTGTTAGTTGCATGAAAAAAAAAACAAAACAACAGTTTCACATAAAAAAAATCAATAGGCAGATGATGAGCCGTCCGTCTGTCATTACTGACAATGACCAATCCTAATCAGCTGTGTGATGTGTTATTATTTGTGTGTTCTAAGATGGCTGATGAGACCAATCTTAGCTCTAAGCTGCCTGTTGCAGATAGAACAAGAGAGGTCTGAGGAAGAAAGCTCTGTTGGTGATGCCTTAGCTCTGGCTTTCCGCTGTGCACTTCTCTGCTCGGCTTTGCTGATTCTTTTTGCTTCGTTTTGACCAGCTCCCTTTCTTATGAGGCCTCGCCACTTTGTTCGATCCTGTGCAATCTGTTCCCACGACTCTGTTGGTATGTTGAAGTCTTTAAGAGAGGCTTTGAGAGTGTCCTTGTATCGCTTCTTCTGACCACCATGGGAGCGTTTTCCAACTTGTAGTTCTCCACAGGGGATTTTCTTTGGCAAACGTTTATCAGGCATTCTGGTAACATGACCTGTCCATCTGTATTGTTCCAATTTCAGAAGAGTATGTACACTCGGCATCCCTGCCCTTTTCAGGACTTCTGTGTTTGGAATCCTGTCTTGCCACTTGATCTTTAGAAGTTTTGTAAGACAGCTTGTATGGAAGTGGTTCAGCTTTTTGGCATGCCGTTGGTAAACTGTCCAAGTTTCGCATGCGTATAATAGTGTTGGCAGCACCATCGATCTGTATACTTTCAGCTTTGTGTCAAGTCTGATTCCACTTCGGTCCCAAATACTTCCACGTAGCCGGCCAAATGCTGCACTAGATTTGGCAATCCTGGCATTGACTTCATCATCAATGTACACGACTCTAGACAATGTACTTCCAAGAGGTAAGTGAACTTTTCTACCACGCAGTCGTTGACCTTTCACTGTGATGGTAGGCTCCTTGTAAGGCTTTCCAGGTACTGGCAGATATACTACCTCAGTCTTTTTGATGCTGATTGTAAGATCATAGCTGTCACATGAATCAGATACTTGATCCACATCTTTTTGCATTTTATTCTTTGTTGGAGCACCCTTCGCCATGTCATCGGCAATGAGGAACTCATCTAGCACCTCTGTCTGCACCTTGGATTTAGCTTGCAACCTTCTTAGGTTGAAAAGTTTCCCATCAAAACGGTACCTAATAGGTATAACATTGTCACCATCCTGGAAAGCATCTGTACGCATGGCAGAAAACATCATGCTGAACAGTGTTGAAGCTAGTACACAGTCTTGCGTAACTCCATTTGTCACAGGGAATGGATCAGAAAACTCGTCGTCATTTTGGACCCTTGCAAGCATACCATCATGGAACTGCCGCACCATTGCTATGAATTTGGCAGGACAGCCAAACTTTGCCATAATTTTCCAAAGTCCCTCACGACTGACTGTATCAAATGCTTTGGTAAGGTCGACAAAGTTCATGTAGTGGTCCACATTTTGTTCCTGGCATTTTTCTTGAAGCTGTCGTGCTGTAAAGATCATGTCTATCGCTCCTCTGTCTTTCCTGAATCCACACTGGCTTTCTGGTAGAAGCCCTGACTGTTCAAGGTGTTCATTCAATCGATTCAGTAGGACTCTAGCAAGGATCTTCCCCGCAATTGACAATAAACAGATGCTTCGATGATTGTCACAGACAACGATTCCCTTTTCTTTTGAATAGGTGGATAATTATTGCATCCTTGAATTCTTGAGGGATGGCTTCTTTTCTCCACATAATGTGAAATAACTGTAAGTTTCTCTGCAACTGGAGGACCTCCTGCTTTGTAGATCTCTGCATGTATTGCATCTGGTCCTGGAGCCTTGCCAGATGACAAGAGTTTTATTGCTTTCACTTTTTCAGAGACGGTTGGAAGCTCATCAAGCAGCGGATTACATTCAACCTGTGGTAGTCTGTTGATAGCTTCATCATTGATAGTTGATGGCCGATTAAAGGGGAACGCAACCTTAAAAGATATTAAGCTTTAAAGTAAAGAACTTTACAAACAATGAATTTTGACACGAATGTGATCAAAATCGGTGGAAAATTAAGCAAGTTACAGACAATTGAATATTTTAACATTGGTGGTATGGGCGCCACCATTTTGAATATTTAATGAGGTGTCATAAAACTTAAAATTCGTTTCATAACGGTAGTTACTCTCATAAAGTTGGTTTGTTTTGGTGGGGGGTGGGGGGAAGGGGGAGATGGGGAAATGATTGCCTGTCACTAGAATTAAAAGATTATAAAAATCTGTAGCAAAAGTATTCTTAAAAACCCTTTGTAATTTGGTTTGGCATATTTAATTTGGGATCTGAGACGTCACAAAGCTTACAATATGGCGGCATTCATGACAGCAATTTTAAATATATTCAAAACACCATAACTTATTTATTTCTAGGCCGATTTTGAAAAGTCTTGCATCAAAATAAATGACTTGTTAAGCACTTTATTAGAAGATATACTTACTATATTGTGTGTTCCCCTTTAAGGGCACCATCAAAGTGTTCAACCCATTTTTTCAAGATAGCTTCTTTGTCAGTCAGAAGACTAGTTCCATCTGCACTAAGGAGTTGGGTGGTTCCTGAGCTCTGGGGACCATATATTGTTTTGAGTGCATCAAAGAACTTCTTCATATCCTTTCTGTTTGCAAAGGACTGGATTTATCAGCCTTTTTGCTGAGCCAGGAGTCTTGCATGTCTCTGAGCCTAGTCTGTACTGTCTTACATATGTTTGAATAGGCAGTCTTACTAGATACTGAGCTGGTATTTCAGAGGTAAGCCTTGTGATTTTGGTGTTTCACTTCAAGGAGTCCCTGGATTTCATTGTCATTCTCATCAAACCAATCTTCGTATTTGCTAGATAATGGTCCCAGGGAATCCATTGCTGAAGAGTGAAAAGTGTCTCTGAAGACTGTCCAGCTCTCATCTGCATCTTCCGAACTGTGCTCCAGTGCATCTAAACGGCTGCAGAGATCGTTGACGAATGCTTGTCTCTTGCTGTCCTGTTTCAGCTTGGAGATCTAATTTCTTTGGCACCTTCTTGCCTTGTGGTCGTCGTACAGGCTGAATGCGCAGGTTCTGTTTGCTGACAACAAGCCTGTGATCTGTCCAACAGTCTGCACCACACATAGTCTTTGTCCCTCTGACATCCTATCTATCCTTCCTTCGCACTATGACATACTCAATGAGATGCCAGTGTTTGGAGCGAGGGTGCATCCATGATGTCTTTCTACGAGTTGGTAGACGTAAGACTATGTTGGTGATCAGTAATTCATGCTCTGCATACTTCCTTAAAAGGAGGCGTCAATTGCTGTTGCACTTCCCTACACCTTCAGATCCAGTCATTCATTCCCAGGTTTTGTGGTCTGTGCCCACTCTGGCATTGAAGTCCCCGAGGAGAATGAGTTTGTCTGTCCGGGGTGCTGCAGAAATCACAGAATCCAGATCATCATAAAAACTAGTCTTTAACCTCATCTGGGTTGGTCATTGTGGGTGCATAGGCACTTACAATTGTAGCATGCCTCTTGCCAGATAAGGGAAGTCTCATGCGGTCAGTTATGCCTTTTGGAAGTCCTAAGAGCTTGCTGACTAGGGGTGACTTGATGGCGAATCCTACTGCTTCATGCCGCTCTTCTTTCTTGCGTCCACTCCAGAAGAAAGTGTAGCCAGCACCAACTTCTTTTAAAAGCCCTTCCTCTGCAAGGCGAGTCTCACTCAGAGCTGCAATCTCGACAGATGATAGTATGCAGATGAAAGGCATGATAAATGCATAGTGCTTATATTTTTAAAAACATTTGTGATATAAACAATTTACATATTAATAGGCTACACAATATACTTAACTGCTGCAGAATTCCTGAATATATTAAATTTACACACATAATACAAAGTACATGTAAGATATGCGGAGTATGCACTGGTTAGCACTAAAACAGATCATTCTGACACAGCTTTTTAAGCAAAAAACTATGGTAACATATCTTCATGAATACCAACAACGTCCATTTTAGATTACTTTAGTCGGTTCCTTTGCTATAAATTCGATCCTCGATTTTTTGTACCCATTTATTGCTGGTATCGCAGTCAATTCATTGAATACCAAGAGAACAAGCAGCCTCGAAAAATCTCTGAGCGAAAAATATGTGCATATACCAGGATGTCAGAAAAATGTGGGGCCTTTCATATAGGAATACAGAAAAATTGGGTCATTCATATACTTTTTGTTGAAAAAGGGGGCCAATCATATAAATGGCAACGCTGAAAAAGAGGGCCATTTGGCACGCACATCCATACTATGCCATATATTGGAAGTTACCCCTGCCTTCGCCTCCCCCCCCCACTCCCCACCCGAGATTCGATCAGACAGAAAGCAAATGGGGTGACAGCTTGTCGAGTTAACTTTTACATTTGACGTGGTGAGGTGCTGCGCAATGTGAATGCGGGACTAGTCTGCGCATCAATGCAATGTCGTCAGAAGCATTCCCGTACAGTCAGAAGCATAAGCAAATGACGACGCCGATATCATTCAATATAAAATCTGCTCACCGAGTCTCGTTCTTGCAATCTGCCCATAATTTGCCCTGTGACATCTGCGCTGTTTTACTGGTGTCTTTTCTCAACCCTTGTCCTGCTGAATAAATTAAAATGACACGCCCACTTCTAATTTTCAGCCAATCAGATTACCTGATCCGGATCTTTGCTATAAATTCCTATACTTAATGGCAAACAGTGCAGCTCCAGATCAGTTGGTTTCTGAAGAAGAAGCCAACTGATCCGGATCTACACTGTTTATAAAGGCAAGGTATATCCGGGTTCAACAAGACCAGGGTTAACGTTGATATAATTTGTATACGATGCCCAGCGATTCTGAAAGCCGAAAGCAAAGGGCCCTGATCGACTGAGGTAGCACAGGTTGATCTGGGCCTTCGTTGTCCTTGTAAGAATAATGTTTCTTTTCTTGATAAATGACAAATCATCACGAAAACATACCTATATAATTTTGACCCCCTTAAACCCCACTTTTATGTAGTAAAACTGGGGTTTACAGGGGTATACATTATTTTTGTTATTTATGCTCAAAAACATAGATTGTGGGTACTCGTTAGAACCGCCTCGACGAGGCGGTTCCAACGAGTACCCACAATCTATGTTTTGAGCAGAAATATAAAAAATATCAGAATTTTTTATCCGAAAAATTGCCATTTTTTGGTGGTAAAATTTTCAGTGTATTTGAATAGGCGTGTTTTCGTAATGTATATTTTACCAGTACTTTGATAGAAAGGGAGCTTTGCGGGACACGCGGAAACCAGACTGCGCATGCGCTCTCTGATCAGGGCCTTTGCTGACGGTCCGTTTACAGAACCGTTGGATGCTGTTGTGTATATCAATGTTTAGCAAAGTTCTGTATCAGACTGCGTCGCTTTCTTGCTCTGATCATGATCGTTTCTGCTGGAATTTTTCGGCGAAGATACCTTTTTTTCATGACATGGTGAATTGCTTTCTTCCCAGACATGCTTAGTGAGAACAGCCCTTATCATGATCGCAAATGAATCGACCCTGATCAACGTAGGCTTAAGGCTGCTAAGCCCGCTTTACGGGAACTCCAGTGCTTAGGCGTGAGAAATTGATCCAAGGCGGATCCAATATTATTTATTAGGGTTTAAAAATTTCTGAGGTGGTCGAATTGATCAATGTACCGTACTTACTTTACGTACTTTACAGGCATGCCTGAGCAAAGATTGTATACCCAGATCAGACGCCACAGCGTCTGATCAGGGTCTACAGTGATTGCCACACATCCACCAGTTTAAGACACAGAAGTAGTGAAATGGTCTTTTTGAAAGTTTAGAAGATGTAGGTAAAGCGTAAGTTGCTATTTAGAGTAAAGCTGACATTTAGGGTATATACTGTATACAAAATTTATCAAGATCAAGAATTTCGCAATGCAAAACGAAATTTTGAATGAAAGCGGTTCGACTGAATCCCACGAAACCCCTCTGGATCGGCCCTTTGGACTTCACATGTACCTTCAGATGTTTTCAGCTCTTGTCATAATGATGATGTGTGTCTCAAAACACAGGAAAACATGTTGCATATGAAAGCAAGAAATCTGTTGTCAACTACTCGCTCGCCCAGGATTATTCTGTTGAGGTCTTTCTATAATTTAAACCGTTAACGTTTAGCCTACTTGGTAAAAAAAACACAAACAAACCCCCCCCCCCCCCCAAAAAAAAAAAACCCCAAAAAAAAAACAGTAGACAACATTTTGAAATATTTTGTCAGAGTACATTTTCACATTTCATGCAAATATCAAAGCGTATTTTCTTTGGAAAAATTAAAAAAAAAATTCATCAATTTGTCGTCTGCAGACATGAAGTGTCAAGATTTGTTTCCTAGGAATAGAGAAACAAAACAAAACACAAAATACAATCAAAATGTCGCCTGCTGCAGTTGTGATTAGCACTTTAAGGGTGAAAATAGCTACACACCTCTAGCAGGTTTAGACATATCCAGAGTTGGTAAATTTGCCGTTCAAATTTTGGACAAGTATGGTAAGGTGTCCCAATATTTAGAGCGAATAGGGTTACCACGGAAACATAGGCCTGAGCAAACGGTGTAAACCCAGTTCAGACACCGCAAGACGAGGCGTCTTATCGCGGTCTACTCTGTTTGCGACTCATCCAGCAGTGTTGCTCATCACCAGGTGGTAAAATGGATTTAGTCAAGGTTTAAATGTCTAGGAAGGGCTGCGGTTTGTGATTGTGGCACTCCCTGGACTTTTCTCTTACCTTTTTTTAAAGATGAATACAGAAAGAAGTATTAAATTTAGGATATCCTAATACTTAGGATGTCCCAATACTTAAGATGTTCTAATATTAAAGATGTCCCAATATGAAAGCTGTCCCAAGATTCAGCGTGTCCCAAGATTTAGGGTGTCCCAATATTTTGGATTTCCCAATATTAATTCAAGGATGTCCAAGATTCAGGGTGTCCAAATACTTATGATGTCCTAATACTAAGGATGTCACAATATTAAGGTTATCGTAATATTTAGGATACCCCAATATTTAGGATGTCCCAAAATTAACGGTGCTCATAAATTTATGGTGTCCCAATATTTAATAGATCCCAAATTTTTAGGGTACGGCGGATCAAAAGTGATTACGGCCTGAATAAGCTATATCATGCTCATTATCACACACGAATCACGCCAAGAAGAAAAATCAGTTTTGGATGTATGGACGACGCAGGGCCCAGATCAGCGTTAGCATCCCCATAGGATTAGGGCCTTCGATGCTTGCTTAATGAATCATGGGATTCACAGAGTAGATGAGCTGCTTGATCGGCCTTCGCCGTTCATATATGTCAAAAGATCCCCTTTTACATGATAGGGACTAGTTCATATATAGGCTGTGCTTTGGAAAAAAACATCTTCTAGGCATGTGCAAACAAGGGAGGCCGCTGTAAGCCTGTGCATTCACTCTGTAGGATCAGCACCTCGATGGTTGTCAATCTTTACTGCCGCATGATTTGATTCTCGAAGCAGACAGGGCCGTTTCTGATTAGACTGTGCTAATGCGTAGGCTGATCAGGACCTTCGCTGTCCGCATATACTCCGAAGATACATTTTCAGATTGCGCGACTAATAGAAAACGTTTTTCCCAGGACAGGGAGGAGCATTTGTCACAGATGCACAGGAATCTTATTTGCCCTTAAAGCACAGCAGACATTTTGATTTTGTTCTCGTTATTTTCGACAGGAAATATGGCGTGACATTTCATGTGAATCGCCTGCCTCTACATATGAAATACCAAGTTGTATTTTCTCTGAAAAGTATTAAGAAAAACAGTAGAATGTCGTCTGCTACAATTTGGCACAGCGCTTTAAGGATAAGTATAGAATTGGTCCCTATAAAAGATGACCTTGGTTAACGGTCGACAAGGAGCTAATGTGACTGGCATACTAAGACTGGTAAGCATAAGACAGATACGCTCAGAATGCTGGGTAAAATAATTCTGCAGAAGACATTATGAAATAGATGTCTTTCTTTTTTTTACCCCAGAAATAAAAGGCTTTCACATTTACTGCAAAGAAAAAATATGACCAACTTGTCGTCTGCTGAATTTACACTGACACAGCCGATTCATATTTTTTTCTCATTTACATAAACAATAGCGGCCAAATGACCATGACCATTAATTCACTTTTGTTTTCATTTTCTTTAAAACTACTTTTTTTTCGTTTGTTTTGTTTCTGTCTTAGTTGCTCATTACTTCTTCACAGACATTTTCCTTTCATTCACTTTTTTTTCTTTCAAACTAATTTGGTAGTATTTTTTTTTAAATTATTGTTATTTGACTTGTTTCTGTCTACTTGTTTATTATAACTTGTTCAGAGATATTATTTTGTTTTTGTTAAAACATTACATGTAGCTACAGTATTTAAAAGCAACCCAAGTTCAAATTGCGTAATTTAAATTGTCTTTTTGTCATTACTTTCTGTCATACTTTAGGAATTGCATATTGAATAGATGAGAAATTTAGGTGGCTTGATATTTCAATATATGTATTTATTGAAAGCAAAATATCATAGCGCGAGCGACCAATTTGATTTACTTTTTGGGATTTGTGACGGAGATTTCCTGAGGTAGTTTGTAAAACGAATGTTTTAACCTACAAAATCAGAATTTAGCCGGGACATAGCATTTCCTACAAGATTGCATGTACGCCCATATTCCGTGCAGGCTGATCAGTTTTCACTGCCCGCCTGAAGACGCTTTGAATCCTTGGCTATCCACATAGTGCCCTGTGTAGACTCTGACCAGACTATGTGGAAGAACGGGCTTATCTTTACTGGGTGCACATGCTATCTTGTAGGAAATGCTGAGCTCTGGCTTTTATGTCTTTAAAAAGGATAGAGCGAAACAAACAAATAATAATTAAATGAAAATCCCCCGCCCATTGGCGTCTGATCAGGGTCTACACTGTTTGCCACTTATCCATCAGTATTTAGTTACCTAAAAGGTATTTAAATGGACTTTTTGAATTTTTAGCACATGTATGGTAAGGAGTTACGGTGTCTGAACTTTTATAGTTTATAGAGTATCCAAAGAATTAATCTTTTGAAATTTGATTATAAAAAAAATATTTTTTTTTTGCAGACACAAATCATGTGTTACATCTCACTAAGAATGTTTTATTTAATGAGATTTTTTTTGAAATTTTTTAATGAACAGCTTGTGTATTAAAATCTACGTTCTTGCAATTTGTAGAAAAACACATTTACTTATTTCCACGCTAGTGGCGACATTTGTCGTCTGCTGAAAATTTTTGCAAACAGGTTGGACTCAGATCAGGCCCGACAAAATGTCGGGCCTGATCTAGATCCAAACTGTTGGACACTCTGATGGTAATCCTGAAAGATGTTTTTGAAAAAGTTAATTTAAAAAATCCACAGACGACAAAAAACACGCAACATTACCCAGCATGCGAAGAGTTAAAAAAAATATCCTGTATATTAGATTGATTTTCTCTGTCGCTTCTACGTGTGGCACAATATGGGCTACAGCAGTAATTTTATATCTCCTGAGTTTCTCTGTAAACAAAATTTATTTGAGACAGCAATCAGTTCTCCCCTGAGTACTCGCTGTAAACAAGGTTCAATGGAGACAACAATCAGTTAACTCCCCTGAGTACTCTCTGTAAATAAGGTTCAATGGAGACAGCAATCAGTTAACTCCCCTGAGTACTCTCTGTAAACAAGGTTCAATGGAGACAGCAGTCGGTTAACTCCCCTGAGTACTCTCTGTAAACAAGGTTTAATGGAGACAGCAATCAGTTAACTCCCCTGAGTACTCTCTGTAAACAAGGTTCAATGGAGACAGCAATCGATTAGTTCCCCTAACTCTCTCGAGTACTCTCTGTAAACAAGGTTCAATGGAGACAACAATCAGTCAACTCCCCTGAGTACTCTCTGTAAACAAGGAGACAGCAATCGGTTAACTCCCCGCTCTCTAAACAAGGTTCAGTGGAGACAGCAATCAGTTAACTCCCCTAAGCCCTCTGTAAACAAGGTTCAATGGAGACAGCTGAATACTCTATACATAACTCTCCTGTGTACTCCCTGGAAACAAGGTTCAATGGAGACCGCAATCAGTTAACTCCCCTGAGTACTCTGTAAATAAGGAGGTTCAATAGGAGACAGCAGTCAGCTAACTCTCTTGCGTATTCCCTATAAACAAGGTTCAGTGGAGACAACGATCAGTTCACTACCTTGAGTACTCTGTAAATAAGGAGGTTCAATGGGAGACAGCAGTCAGTTAATTCTCCTGAGTACTCCCTGGAAACAAGGTTCAATGGAAACAGCAGTCTGTTAACTCCGCTAATTACTCTGCAAATTTGAAGGTTCAGTGGAAGACGGCAGTCAATTAATGCCCTTTTCTGCAAACAAGGATTTCAATGGGAGACAGCAGTCAGTTAACTCTCCTGTGTACTGTCTGTAAACAAGCTTCAATGGAGACAGCAATCAGTTAACTCCCCAGAGAACTGTATCAATAAGGAGATTCAATTGGAAAAAGGAGTCAATTAACTCCCCTTTCTGTGCACAAGGAGGTCTAATGAGAGAAAACAATCAGTTAACTCTCCTGAGTACTCCCTGTAAAAAAGGAGGTCCATTGGAGAGAGTCAGTTAACTCTCCTGTGTACTCTCTGTAAACAGGGAGGTCCAAAAGAGACCGCAATCAATTAACTCCCCTGTGTATTCTCAGTAAACACGGAGGTCCAATGGAGACCGAATTTAGTTAACTCCTCTGTGTACTCTGTACAAAAGGAGGTCCAGTGGAGGCAGCAATCATTTATGTCCCCTGACGACTCTGGGCAAACAAGGAGGTCTAGTGGAGGCACCAGTCAGTTAACCGCCTGAGTATTACGTGTAATCAAGGAAGTTTAATGGAGACAAGATGGCGGTCATGGCGAGGATTTCCGGTGGGACGGACTGAAGCTGTTTTTGATTGACAATCACCTCGGTGATTCCTACCAAATTTCGAGTCATCTAGCCCGATGGTGTAGGAGGAGTAGGCTTTAAAGACAACTGTTGATGCCGCATGACGCACGACGGACTACGGACATTGACCGATCACAAAAGCTCACCTTGAGCACTACCAAAACATAAGAACATGCATATTTTTAGATTTTACAAAAAACAAATATCGATTTTCTGTATAAATCATTAAAGGATTACTTCGCTTCCGCGTAATATTTTTCTGGCTTTACATAAAGTTCTATAACTAAAATGGTGTTGAAAATTTACTTTTGGAATTTTAAAGAAAGGGAAACAGTCTGCTAGTGAAAGCCAGAATCTATGCTTTCGAGTTTTTCAAAGACGTGTTTTTAAATCAGAAAAAGTATGAAATTGAAATAGACTGTTTATAGTCTTCAAGAAAATACTATGATTCATATGCAATGGAATTCCGCTGATTATAGCATATGTTTAGCTTGTTTACAATTGAATAATATATTTAAATTTGACCAGTTTGGAAAAAATGAACAGTTCTGATTACTCAGATGATTAAAAAAAATATCCAGCACAAAAACAACATCCGGTGACTTTTAATATACACCACATGTAGATACATTTTAATGAACACATCGAGCGAGTAAACACTCTGATACTACATGTACCTTCAGCTTCGAGTGGTAACCTGCCAGTCTGGAGCCCGGACAAATCGTAACCCAGCCCCCACCCTACACAACCTCCTCGAAAGGAGTAAGTTCAGGAGCTGGATCGCAGCATACTCAATGTTTGGAAATCGTATTCTCAACGAAGCTATATCACGGCTGCTTATCTCCACAACGCGCAACACTGTGTTGTGAAAAGAAAAACGTAAGAAGCTCTTCCGCAGGTGGTTGCGGACAGTCAGTTTAGATAGCGTTGAAGGTGGGTGTCAGTTAAAATAAGGCTGACATTTTGGCACGATCGCCGATATCCAAAATCGGGCGACGTAATTCAACCTCTGCTTTAGTCTCTCATATAATCAGACCTGAATTGTAGTCCTCTAAGCGAATACGGAACAAAAATCATTTTTCTCCCGATGCAAAGGTGGTCAGATTTTGCCGTTTAGGTGGCAGACAGGTATGTAAAACTCCAGTTTTTTTGGGGGAAATTACAATTTCTCTTGTTAAATACATCACTTTTTCAGTGAAGGTTAACATGTTACTTTGTAGTTCAAAAGAAAATATATCGCATTCTTTTGCCATTGTACAGAAACTAGGCATTTTATTGACAGATGGTGCGTACAGACAACGGTGGCGAGTAAAGTGATAGGTGCTTCTTGAGAAGACCATGCTTTTTTAACATCGTATTTCAAGCTACCAGTCGGTTTTTACGTATGATTTCTGATCCAGTTACGGCAAATGTGTTCATGAAGCTTATTTTTTGATTTTAGTGCCATATTTCTTTATTTCTTGTTGAAAAAAAATAACATGGTCTTCTTAATCACCACCTAGTCCTTTCCTCGCCACCACTGTCAATAAAATGCCTAGTGTCTGTGTAATGGCAAAAGAATGCCGTATATTTTCTTTTGAACTACACAATAACATGTTAAACCTTCGCTGGAACAGTGATGTATTTAACCAGAGATTTACAATCTCTCCAAGAACTAGAGTTTTACATGCCTGTCTGTCACCAAAAACGGCAAAATCTGACCACCCTTGCATCGGAAGAAAAAGGATTTTTGATCCATATTTGCTCTAAAAGGAGTATGATTCCGGTCTGATTATATGGTACACTAAAAAAGAAGTTGAATTACATCGCCCGATTTTGGATATCAGCTATGTGCCAAAATGGCAGCCTGATTTCAGCTGACATCCACCTTCAGTGTAACCTAAATTCACTCCGCAACCACCTCCGGAAGATCTCCTTACGATTTTCTTTTCACAACACGGTGTTGTGCATGTGGAGATAAGCAGCCGTGTATATACAACAAATCATAGCAAAACACGTAATTTTAGATTCTACGAAACAAATATCGATTTTCTGTATAAATTATTCGCTTCTGCGTAATATTTGGGCTTTATATAGTTCGATAAACATAATGCTATTGAAAATTTACTTTATAATTTTTAAGGAAGAGAAATAGTCTACTAGTGGTATGCAAGATTCTATAAATTCTGATGTATTCTATTTATATGTCATGGTAATGGAAACTGAAGACAACATCGCTCGCTAAATCCGCTGAAAGGGCGTAAAACCAGAAAGTACTGACTGTCTTTTCCCGATAACAACCAGGCCTTGGAGAACTTGTCTAATATTAAAAAAATCATCGACACGACTGAGTACATCGTCCAGACGGTAAATAAGCCTTGATTTATGGTAACATATCTTCATGAATACCAACAACGTCCATTTTAGATTAATTTAGTCGGTTCCTTTTGCTATATATTCGTTCCTCGATTTTTTGTACCTATTTATTGCTGGGTTGTTAGACAAATATCGCAGTCAATTCATTGAATACCAAGAGCATAAGCAGCCTCGAAAAATATCTGAGCGAAAAATATGTGCATGTACCAGGATGTCAGAAAAGTGTGGGGCCTTTCATATAGGAATCCAGAAAAATCGGGTCATTCATATAATTTTTGTTGAAAAAAGGGGGCCAATCATATACCTGGCAGCGCTGAAAAAGGGGGATATTCGGAACGCAAATCCATACTATGCCATATATAGGAAGTTACACTCCTCCTCCCCCGCCCCCGCCCCCACCCTCTCGAGATTCGATCAGACAAAAAGCAAATGGGGTGACAGCTTATCGAGATCACTTTGACATTTGACGTGGTGAGGTTCTGCGCGGTGTGAATGCGAGACCAGTCTGCGCATCAATGCAAGGTCGTCAGAAGCATTCCCAGACAGTCAGAAATTGCTAAGCAAATGAAGACGCCGATATCATCAACATAAAATCTGCTCACTGAATCCCCTTCTTGCAGTCTGTCCATAATTTGCCTTGTGACATCTGCGCTGTTTTACTGGTGTCTTTTCTCAACCCTTGTCCAGCTGAATAAATTAAGATGACACGCCAACTTCTAATTTTCAGCCAATCAGATTACCTGATCCGGATCTTTGCTATAAATTCATACACTTAATGGCAAACAGTGCAGCTCCAGATCAGTTGGTTTCTGAACTAGAAGCCAACTGATCTGGATCTATATTGTTTATAAAAGGGGGGTATATCCAGGTTCAGCAAGACCAGGGTTAACGTTGATATAATTTGTGTACGATGCCCAGCGATTCTGTAAGGCGAAAGCAAAGGGCCCTGATCGTCTGTGAGGCAGCACAGGTTGATCTGGGCCTTCGTTGTCCTTGTAAGAATAATATTTCTTTTCTTGATAAATGACTTAAATAAATTTTACCAGTACTTTGATAGAAAGGAGGCTTCGCGGGATATGCGGACATCAGACTGCGATGCGCAGTCTGATCAGCGCCTTTACTGATGGTCCGTTTACAGAACCGTTGGATACTGTTGTGTTTACCAATGTTAGCAAAGTCTTTTTTATCAGACTGCGTCGCTTCCTTGCGCTGACCTTGATCATTTCTGCAGGAATGTTTCGGTGAAGATACCTTTTTACATGACATGGTAAATTGCTTTCTTCCCCAGACATGCACACGGCAGTGAGAGCAGCCCTTATCATAATCGCAAATGAATCGACCCTGATCAACGTAGACTTAAGGCTGCTAAGAAATTGGTTCAAGGCGGATCCAATATTATTTATTAGGGAGTTTTAAAATTTCTGAGGTGGTAGAATTGATGTACCGTACTTACTTTACATATTTCATAGACAGGCCTTAGCAAAGAGTGTAGACCCAGATTAGACGCCACAGAACGCGATGTCTGCTCTGGGTCTACAGTGTTTGCCACACATCCACCAGTTTAAGACACAGAAGTAGTAAAAAGGCCTTTTTGAAATTTTAGCAGACTTAGGTAAAGCGTAAGTTGCTATTTAGAGTAAATCTTACATTTAGAGTAAATATTGTATACAAAATTTATCAAGATCAAGAATTTGCAATAAAACTGAAATTTTGAGTGAAAGGGGTTCGACTGAATCCCATGAAGCCCCTCTGGATGCCCCTTGGACTTCAAATGTACCCTCAGACGTAATTGTCAGCTCTTGTCATAATGATGATGTGTGTCTCAAAAGACAGGAAAATATGTTGCATATGAAAGCAAGAAATCAGTTGTCAACTATCCGCTCGCCCAGGATTATTCTGTTGAAGTCTAACTATAACTTTAACCGTTATCGTTTAGCCTACTGGGTTAAAAAAAAACAAAAAACAAAAAAAAAAAAAAAAAAAACAACAACAAAAAACAAAAACAAACAAACAAACAAACAAACAACCCCCCCCAAAAAAAAAGACAACAACAACAAAAAACAAACAAACAAAAAAACAGTAGACAACATTTTGAAATATTTCATCCGAGTACATTTTCAAATTTCATGCAAATATCAAAGCATATTTTCTTTTGAAAAAATAAAACAAAATATCAATTTGTCGTCTTCAGACGATTCACATGAAGTGTCAAGCCTTATTTACTAGGAAAAGAGAAACAAAACAAAATAAAGCACAAAATACAATAAAAATGTCGCCTGCTGCAGTTGTGATTAGCACTTTAAGGGTGAAAATAGCTACACACCTCTAGCAGGTTTAGACACATCCAGTGTTGGTAAATTTGCCGTTCAAAGTTTGGGACAAGTATGGTAAGGTGTTCAAATATTTAGGGCGAATAGGGTTACTACGGAAACATGCCCGAGCAAACGGTGTAAACCCAGTTCAGACGCCGCAAGACGAGGCGTCTTATCGCGGTCTACACTGTTTGCGACTCATCCAGCAGTGCTGGTCATCACCAGATGGTAAAATGGATTTATTCAAGGTTTAAGACAAATAAAGAAAGATGTATTATAATTTAGGATATCCCAATACTTAAGATGTCCCAACACTTAAGATGTCCTAATATTAAGGATGTCCCAATATGAAAGCTGTCCCAGGATTCAGGGTGTCCCAAGATTTAGGGTGTCCCAACATTTACGATGTCCCAATATTAATTTAAGAATGTCTTAGATACAGGGTGTCCAAATACTTAGGATGTCCTAATACTGAGGCTTCCTAATACTAAGAATGTCCCAATATTAAGAATGTCCCAAGATTAAGGGGTCTCCCAATATTTAGGATGTCCCAATACTTAGAATGTCCTAATATTAAGAATCTCCCAAGATTTAGGATGTCTTAATAAGATGTCACAATACATAGGATGTTCTGATATTAAGGGTGTCACAATATTTGGAATGTCCTAAAATTTGGGATGTTCGAATATTTAGGATGACCCAATATTAAGATGTCCCAATATATTTAGGAGGTCCTAATATTTAGCGTGTGCCAATATTAAAGGTGTCCCAATATTTAGGATGTCCTAATATTTAGAGTGTCTGAATATTCAGGGTGTCTCATTATTTAGGATGTGCTTGTATTTAAGGTGTCGCAATATTAAGAATGTTCCAATATTCTGGATGTCCCATTATTTGGAATGTCTCTAAGTAGGGTGCCCCAATATTTCAGATGTCTTATTATTTAGGGTGTCCCAATATCTATGATGTCCTAATTTTTAGGGTGTCCAACAAAATTTAGAGTGCCCCAATATTAAGGATGTCCCTATATTTACGGTGTCCATATATTTAAGGAGTCCCAATATTAGGGTGTCCCCATATTTAGGATTACCTAATATTTAAGGGTGTCCCAATATTAATGATTTCCCAGTATTAAGGATGTCCCAATATTTAGGGAGTCCCAATATTCAGGTCGTCCCAATATTTAGGATGTCTCAATATTTAGGATGTCCTACAGTTAAGGATGTCTCAATATATAGGATGGCCTTATACTTTGGATGCCCTAATATTAAGGATGTCCCTATATTAAGGATGTCCCAACATTAAAGGTGTCCCAATACTTAGGGTGTCCAAATATTTAGGATGTCCCAATATTTAGGATGTCCAAAGATTTAAGATTTCTCTATCTTTCGGATGACCATGTATTTATGGTGTCCCAGTACTTAGGATGTCCCAATATATAGGCGTCCCAATATCGAGGATGTCCAAATACTTAGGATGCTCCAATATTCAGGGTGCCCTTATATTTAGGATGTCCCAATATTTAGGATATGCCGATATTTAGGATGTCCTAATATTTTTGATGGACAAATATTTAGGGTGTCCCAATATTTAGGATGTCTTATTATTTAGGGAGTCCCAATTCTTAGGATGTCCTAATATTTACGGTGTTACTCTATTGATGGTGTCACAATATTAAGGGTGTCTCTATATAAAGGGTGTCTCATTATTTAGGATATCCTAATATTAAGGGTGTCCAAAATTTATTGTGTCCCAGTAATAATGGTGTTCCTATATTCAGGGTGTCCCAATATTTAAGGAGTCCAAATATTAAGGATGTACTAATATTTAGGGAATCCCACTATTCAGGGTTTCCCAATATTAAGATTTTCCTATATAAAGGGTGTACAAACATTTATGGTATCACAATATGTAGGATGTCCAATATTTAGGATGTCCCATAATTTATGATGTCCGAATATTTAAAATGTCCCAAGATTTTGGATAATAATATTTAGGATGTCCAAATATTTAGGATGCCTCAATTCTTATGATGTCCAAATATTGAAGATGTCCTTTTTTATTAAGGTGTTAAAGGATGTCCCAATATTAAGGATGTCCCAATATTTAGGGCGTCCTAATATTTAGGATGTCGCAATATTTAGGGTGTCTCAATAATAAGGATGTCCCAATATTAAGCACGTCCCAATATTTAGGGTGTTCCAATATCTAGGATGTCCCAATATGTAGGATTACCCAATATTTAGAGTGTCTCAATATTTAGGATGTTCCTACATTAAGGATGTCCGAATATCAAAGATGTCCAAGTACCCAAATATTGAGGGTGTCCTAATAATTTGGGTATTTAGGCTGTCCCAATATTTAGGATGTCCAAATACTTCGGATGTTCCAATATTTAGGGTGATCCAATATTAAGGGTGTCCCAATATTTAGGATGCCCCAATATTAAGGATGTCTCAGTTTTTAGGGTGTCAAAATATTAAGTATGTCCCAATATACAGGTTATCGTAATATTTAGGGTGTCCCAATACTGAGGATGTCCAAATATTTAGGGTGCCCCATATTTAGATGTCCAAGTAGGGCGTCCCAATATTTAGGATGTCAAAATACTTAGGATGTTCCGGTATTGAGGACGTTCAAATATTTAGGATATCTCAATATTTTGGATGTCCCAAAATTAACGGTGTTCATATTTATGGTGTCCCAATATTTAATAGGTCCCAATTTTTAGAGTACGGCGGATCAAAAGTGATTACGGCCTGAATAAGCTATACCATGGTCAGATATTATCACACACGAATTACGTCAGGAAGAAAAATCAGGTCTGGATGTATGGACGACGAAGGGCCCAGATCAGCGTTCGCATCCCCATAGGATTAGGGCCTTCGTTACTTGCTTAATGAATCATGGGATTCACAGAGTGAATGAACTGCTTGATCGGCCTTCGCCGTTCATATATGTCAAAAGATCCCCTTTTACATGATAGGGACTAGTTCGTATATAGGCTGTGCTTTGGAAAAAAGCATCTTCTAGGCAAGTGCAAACAAGGGAGGCCCCTGAAAGCCTGCACATCATTTACTCTGTTGGATCAGCACCTCGATGGTTGTCAAACTTTACTGCAGCATGATTTGATTCTGTAAGCAGACAGGGCCGTTTCTAATCAGACTGCTAATGCGTAGGCTGATCAGGACCTTCGTTGTCTGCATATGCTCCGAAGATACATTTTCACATGGCGCGACTCATAGAAAACTTTTTTTCCCAGGACAGGGAGGAGATTTGTCACAGATGCAAAGACTTCTTATGCGCCCTTACAGCACAGCAGGCGACATTTTGATTTTGTTCTCGTTATTTTCGACAGGAAATATGGCTTGACATTTCATGTGACTCGTCTGCCTATACATATGAAATGCGAAGTTGTATTTTCTCTGAAAAATATTAAGAAAAAAAAAGTAGAATGTCGTCTGCTACAATTTTGCACAGCGCTTTAAGGGTCAGTAAAGAATTAGTCCCTATAAAAGTTGTTCTTGGTTAACGCAGAATCTAGGCGGTCGACAAGGATCTAACGTGACTTGCATACTAAGACTGGTAAGCATAAGACAGATACGCTCAGAATGCTGGGTAAAATAATTCTGCAGACGACATTATGAAATAGATTGTCTTTCTTTTTTTCTCTAGAAAAAAAAGGCTTTCACATTTCTTGTGAAGAAAAAATATAATGATCTCGTCGTCTGTTGAATTTACACTGACACAGCCGATTCATATTTTTTTCTCATTTACATAAACAATAGCGGCCAAAATGACCATGTCATTAATTCACTTTTGTTTTCATTTTCTTTCAAACTACTTTTTTTTCGTTTGTTTTGTTTCTGTCTTAATTGCTCATTACTTCTTTACAGACATTTTCCTTTCATTCACTTTTTTTCTTTAAAACTAATTTGGTAGTTTTTTTCTTAATTATTATTATTCAATTTGTTTCTGTCTACTTGTTTATTATAACTTGTTCAGAAGTATTTCTTTTGGTAAAAAACATTACATGTAGCTACAGTATTTAAAAGCAACCCAAGTTCAAATTGCGTAATTTAAATTGTGTTTTTGTCATTTCTTTTTGTCATTACTTTAGGAATTGCATACTGAATAGATGAGAAATTTAGGCAGCTTGATATTTCAATATATGTATTTATTGGAAGCAAAATATCATAGCGCGAGCGACCAATTTGAACTAACTTCCGGGATTTATGACGGAGATTTCCTGAGGTAGTTTGTAAAACGAAAGTTTTGACCTACAAAATCAGAATTTAGCCGAGACATAGTATTTCCTACAAGATTGCATGCACGTCCATCATCCGTACAGGCTGATCAGTTTTCACTGCTCGCATGAAGACACTTTGAATCCTTGGCTACCCACATAGTGCCCTGTGTAGACCAATCAGACTGTGCGGATGAACAGGCTTATCTTTGCTGGATGCACGTTAACTATTAGGAAATGCTGAGCTCTGGCTTTTTATATCTTTAAAAAGGATAGAGCGAAACAAACAAATAATAATTGAATGAAAATATCCCGCCCATTGGCGTCTGATGAGGGTCTACACTCTTTGCTACTTATCCATCAGTATTTAGTCACCTGAAAGGTATTTAAATGGACCTTTTGAATTTTTAGCCCATGTAAAGTAAGGAGTTACGGTATCTGAACTTTTATAGTTTATAGGATACCCAAAGAATTTATCTTTTGAAATGTGATTTTAAGAAAAAGTTATTCCATCTTTTGCAGACACAAATCATGTGTTACATCTCACTAAGAATGTTTTATTTAATGAGATTTTTAAATGTTTAATGAACAGCTTACGTATTAAAATCTACGTTCTTGCAATTTGTAGAAAAACACATTTACTAATTTCATCGCTAGTGGCGACTTTTGTTGTCTGCTGATAATTTTTGCAAACAGTTTGGATCCAGGTCAGGCCCGACAAGATGTCGGGCCTGATCTGCATCCAAAATGTTGGACACTCTGATGGTAATCCTGAAAGATGTTTTTGAAAAAAGTTAATTTAAAAAATCCACAGAAGACAAAAAACACGCAACATTACCCAGCATGCAAAGAGTTAAAAAATATCCTGTATATTAGATTGGTTTTCTCTGTCGCTACTACGTGTGGCACAATATGGGCTATAGCAGTAATTTTATATCTCCTGAGTTTCTCTGTAAACAAGGTTCATTGGAGACAGCAATCAGTTCTCCCCTGAGTACTCTCTGTAAACAAGGTTCAATGGAGACAGCAATTAGTTAACTCTCCTGAGTACTCTTTGTAAACCAGGTTCAATGGAGACAGCAATCAGTTAACTCCCCTGAGTACTCTCTGTAAACAAGGTTCAATGGAGACAGCAATCAGTTAACTCTTCTGAGTACTCTTTGTAAACAAGGTCCAATGGATACAGCAATCGGTTAACTCCCCTAAGTACTCTCTGTAAACAAGGTTCAATGGAGACAGCAATCGGTTAACTCCCCTCAGCATTCTGTAAACAAGGTTCAATGGAGACAGCTGAGTACTCTATAATTAACTCTCCTGAATACTGCCTGGAAACAATGTTCAGTGCGCAATCGGTTAACTCCCCTGAGAACTCTCTGTAAACAAGGTTCAATGGAGACAGCAATCAGTCAACTCCCCTCTGACTCTCTGTAAACAAGGTTCAATGGAGACAACAATCGGTTAAATCCCCTCTCTGTAAACAAGGTTCAATGGAGACAGCAATCAGTTAACTCCCCTGAGCATTCTGTAAACAAGGTTCAATGGAGACAGCTGAGTACTTTACAATTAACTCTCCTGAGTACTCCCTGGAAACAAGGTTCAATGGAGACCGCAATCAGTTAACTCCCCTGAGTACTATGTAAATAAGGAGGTTCCATAGGAGACAGCAGTCAGCTAACTCTCTTGAGTACTCCCCGTAAATAAGATTCAGTGGAGACAGCAATCAGTTAACTCCCCTGAGTACTCTGTAAATAAGGAGGTTCAATGGGAGACAGCAGTCAGTTAACTCTCCCGAGTACTCCCTGGAAACAAGGTTCAATGGAGACAGCAATCGGTTAACCTTCCTGAGTTCTCTATAAATAAGGAGGTTCAATGGGAGACAGCAATCAGTTAATTCGTTTGAGTACTCCATGTAAACAAGGTTCAATGGAGACAGCAATCTGTTAACTCCGCTGAATACTCTGCAAATAAGGAGGTTCAATGGAAGACGGCAGTCAAATAACTCCCTTTTCTAATGCAAACAAGGAGTTCAATGGGAGACAGCAGTCAGTTAACTCCCCTGAGTACTGTCTGTAAAGCTTCAATGGAGACAGCAATCAGTTCCCCTGAGAAATCTGTCAATAAGGAGGTTCAGTTGAAAAAAGGAAATCAATTAAATCTCCTTTCTGTGCACAAGGAGGTCTAATGAGAGAAAACAATCAGTTAACTCTCCTGAGTACTCTCTGTAAAAAGGAGGTCCATTGGAGACAGTCAGTAAACTCTCCTGTGTACTCTCTGTAAACACGGAGGTCCAATGGAGACCAGTTCAGTTAACTCCCCTGTGTACTCTGTACACAAGGAGGTCCAATGGAGACAGCAGTCATTTATGTCACCTGACGACTCTTGGCAAACAAGGTCTAGTGGAGGCAGCAGTCAGTTAACCGCCTGAGTATTACGTGTCAACAAGGAGGTTTAATTGAGACAACAGTCAGTTAACTCCCCGTGTACTCTCTGTAAACAAGGAGGTCCAATGGAGACAGTCAGTTACCCTCGTGTACTCTCTATAAACAAGAAGGTCCGATAGAGACTGCAGTCAGTTAGCTCCTTTGTGCACCCTCTGTACACAAAGAGGTTCAATGGAGACCGCAGTCAGTTAATGAAATGGAGACTGAGGGTTCAATGGAGACTGAAGTCAGTTAACTCCCCTGAGTACTCTCTGTACAAATGGGAGACTGCAGTCAATTAACTCCCCTGTGTATTTCTGTAAATGAGTAGGTCCATGGCAGACCTCAGTCAATTAACTCCCCTGTGTACTCTCTCTACTCATACATTTGGCAGGGGTTGAAATTTTGGTATGATTACTATGGTCTTAGGCAAGCCAAAAAACTCTTCTTAGAATCGGTTTTATGTTTACAGGGATGTTCTTAGAGTGCCTGTCTATCAAATTCTATATATATTATATTGCTATAGTGCAACCTTTGAACAGCTTCTTCTCCGAATCTGTTCAAGGGATTTCAATGAAATATTACAGGGATATTCTTTGGGTGACTTATAATAAGTTTCTTTCAACTCATGTTGATAGATTGAAATGCTAGGCTGCTAGCGGGCGTTTTTCTTTCTTTTTTTTTATAGTGCAAACGTCAATTTTTTTTCTCCATAGAATGTGCTATGTAGGTGATTTGGGCACTTCTTGTTTGAATACGAGGGTCCTCCGAAAAGTTTGTCACTGGGTTCGGATTACTTCAGTGCTACTTTTTTATCAAGCATATTTTTATTACAAACCTTCAAAGTATTCCCCCTTTACTGAAACACATTTTTTTAACTCTTTTTACCCAGTCGCGAAAAACAGATAAATAGTCTTCTTTTGGTATCTGTTGGAGACAATGATAAATAGCGCTGCCAAGAGAACTTCTAGACGTATACTTATTTCAAGAAAGCATTTTCTTAAGCTCTGGATATAAAAAGAAGTCACAGGGACTCTGGTCAGGTGAATAAGGTGGGTGGTTTAAAACTTTCACCTTTTCAGAAACCAAAGATGACTGAACAACCTCACACTTATGAGAGGAGGCGTTGTCATGTAAAAGGTGGATTCCTGACCATCCTCTGCATGGTCGTTTCTTATTGTAAAACTCTTTCACTTTCTTCAGTACAGATTTTTTGTAGAATCAGCCGTGACTGTATGACCAGATGGACAAGGCACTTAAAGACTGACCCACTTGAATTAAAGAAAATTGCGTACAACATCTGGCGTTTTTGATCTTTTCGCTTCCATTGCTTATCAGCCCTTCTTTGTGGCTCAAACATGTGCACCCAGGTTTCATCACCTGTTAGCAAGTTAGAAATAACCCGACTATTACAGCCTTTGTATGTTTTCAAAAGTTCCCGGGCACATTTAAGGCGTTTGTCTTTTTCTCCTCAGTGAGCAAATGAGGTACCTACCTAGTGCAAACCTTTCTCAGGTCCAAACGCTTTTCAGAATTGTTTGCATACTGCCTTCTGATATGCCAGTACAACTAGCTATATCTTTGACAGACAATCGCGCATCCTGTTCGACCACAATCTTTACAGCAGCGATGTTAGCCTTCAAGTTGGTAACAGAGGTTTTAGGCATTCCGGACGGGTATCATCTTCAACAGAAAATTTCCCAGCTTTAAAAACTTTAACCCACCTGAAAGCTGTGGGAGGGGCTTTGCTCCACCCCGACAGACTCCCCATTTTTTGTGTAAGAAATATATTTAAACACAGTTTTATCTTAGATATAGTATATAGGTGCATATGCTTTTGATTACATAAATTTTATATGCCAAAATGCCTTGCTTCGGGAAGTGCAGGGATGAGTGATGTTTGGATTTCAAGTCTTTACATCATTTGAAATTTGTAACATACTTAGGTCTCTAAGGGGCTTCAGGTGGGCTTTGCCACCAAGGCCCTCAATAACCACATATATTTAAAAGCATCTCTTACTTACTCGTTTCTATGAAGTTGTAGTATTTCTGTATCAATTACTGCTGGTATATGAAATCCAGATGCATAATATAATTTTTGTGCGAAAATAGCCTTATTGAAACGAGTAAATTTCATAACACATACGACTGAAGAATTAAATAATTATATTGTTATTATTTTTTTTCTGTTGCATTAATATCATAGATTTACTGCTAGCTTTAAGTAAAAAGGTATACCATAAAAGAGCAGATCTAACTTTTTCTGACCGTAACTAAAACGCGTCATAAAAAATGATCCGCAATATACAGTGAACTCTCGTTACAACGACAACATTTGTCCCCAAGGTGATGCCATTAACATGAATTTGCTATTGTAAAGAATCCTGAATGGACGGAATGATATGTAAGAAAGACCATACTTTATTCTCATTTCCTCATAGAGCATATGTTTTGGATGTTTTTTAGAATCGCCTCAATGAGGCGATTCTAATAAATATCCAAAACATATGTTAATTAAAGTTTTAATGCAATATTCTGGCCTAATTTCTCAAAAAACTGTTACCTCTTGTGCGAAGGTTTCTTGACATTCCTATTGTCATTACAACGAATTTTGTTGTAGTATCGAGTGTCGGTATAAAGAGGTTTGACTGTACTATCGGATTCAAGCGAAGATTCATATCGGTCATCAAATTATGCAAGTCTGATCAGAACCTTCACTTGGTGCATTTTGAATAATCAAGATTGCAGAATTTCTTCAATCGGACAACGAAGATTCTGATTAGACTGTGCAGATGCGCTGGCTGAAGTGAGTTTTTGTTCGGTGCACATTCGCGCAGACATCAGAATCTTCACATTCGAACAGTCGCTTAGTCCGATCAGAATCTTCTCTGGGTGCATTTTGGATAGCCAAGAGTGCAAAGTTTCTTCTCGCGGACAAATGAAACGCTGATCAGATTATGTGGATGTGCAGGCTGAGTTGAGTCTTCGTTTGGCATACTGTCAGAAGGTACGTTTTCTCATGTTGAGGCTGAAATAGAAACATCAATAAATGAAGCAAATATGACCTCTGTCCGACAGTGTAGTAGGGCTCCATTATTAGTTAGTTAGGCCTATTTGGATTCTTGAGTTGGGACATGGTCTTATTCCTTGCCTGAGAATTATATTCGCCTGAGACGGATCGGGACAATAACTTGAAGCCCCTGTCAGGTAGAAATATCCGCTCTGCAGGTAAAGATCCCAAAACGGAATCTAAAATCGCTCCTTATCCAAGTTTGCGAAACCGGCTCTCTGAGGGTAACATTTGGTCATATATGAACGATTGCAGTTATTATAGAAAGACAGAAACATAGCTGAATGTCCACAGAAGATCCCTTGCCCTGTGTTTAAATAACAATCGCTTCGGTTCTGTACTGTATATACCTACTGTAGTCAGCTCATAAAGGTGATATTTCTAAAATTTCAGTCATTGCTAGAATAAAATTTGTATTACCATCTCGCAGAGCATTGGAGTACCTCTTTCGAACGTTTACCTATAACTGTAACTGCATTTATAAAAGTTGCTGGCTGAAAAGACGACCTAAATCGCTTTTAAGCGGACCTGGAAGCAATTCAAGTTTCCTGGTGAAAATAAAAAACGTAACGAGAGCTCTATTAGATTTAGAGATATTAAGTAATAACATCAAGATATGTCGCCGTCAGGTGTATTGGCCGACGTTCTATGGCCTCGGGCCAATACAGCAGACATCGAACCTGGAACTTGGCCAGTACGTATTATCTTCATTAAATTTATTATAATAATGATGTAATGTCGGATGTTTGTGATAATTCTATTCCATTTGTACTGCCTTTGAGAGTTTCGTTTGTCTGACATTTAAAACCGACGAATGAAAATGCAGTTTTAAGGATTATATAAATGAGTCGCTTGACATACGTACATGTATGAGACAAAACCAAGGGATTCAGCGGAAATATGTATATGCGTTAGCGACCATTTCATGTAAATTTTTTACCTTGCAATAAGTTCGAATGTATTCATATTAATTGCATTTTCTTACAGCCTAAATGAAATACTGGTACTCAGAAACAAACCAAAGTTGACTTATTTAGAATAATTCGAAACCCTCGCGGTTGAATGAAATAGGTCAACTTTGCAAGAAAATGGTTACGGAAGGTAAATAATATACGGCTCATAACAGAGGAAGGCGAAGTAGAGGTGAAGAAACTGAATCATCTAATATACATTTATGAGACAGACCTAGGAGGAATACTACACCAGTTTCAAAGTTTAGACCCAATTACGCAATTTAGAAATTTTGTCCACGAACCGATTTTATTTTCTCCAAACGCTGATTGTTGCGTTTTCATATCATAATGATTTCTTGAACTTTTACAAAGAGAATATTCAACAGTGGCTGATATGAAAGATATATCTCGAAGGAGCGTGGTAATTTGGTAAAAACAAGTTCCAAAGGAACGACTTTTTTTTTTTTTTTTTCATATCAAGCAAACACTGTTAATTATACTGTGCTTGTACTGTTTTCTTGAAAGCGCTCCAAAATTGTCTCAGTTTAAACGGAAGAACAATAAACAACGCAAGAAAGATTTTTTTTCAATCCGTTCATGATTAAAGCCGACGTCTTAATGACGTAACGTCAACAGTTTCATGATATTATGGTAACGTCGTTTATGTCCCTATTGGCAGCCGAGGACGTCAATATGAAATGCAAAACCGCGGTAAGCAGTTTATAAAAAACAGTTCCGACACTGTGAAATAATTCTCTAGTTACTGATAACATATCATCACACTGTGAACTATAGAATCTACCTGAAAACATCATTACTAGGTGCATATAAAAATAATATAAATAAAAAAATAACATCAAATACATGTGTAGTTTCTGTTGTACGTGAACAGTACATAAGAGTAACACAGTACAGTCGACTCTCGTTATCTCGAACTCCAAGGGACTCTATGAAGCACTTCAAGATATCCGTACTTCGACATATCAGATTTGCGGAACTGAGGAAAACAATTAATCGAACAACCACTTTAAACAGAACGAACATGTAATTTGACTCCTAAGCTAGAGATATATTGAAAATATTGTAGAAAAGAGGAGAAATTGCTCCTAAGGAGCAATTTCTCCTCTTTTCCACAATATTTTGTTGCCTGTTGGTAGATCTCTGTATTAAAACAGGGACCAGATTTTCACTTCGAGATAAGCTGTTATTCGAGATAAGCGAGTTCGAGATAACGAGAGTCGACTGTATTAATACAAATCTTTGGCCTCAAATATGGTCATCTACGCAGTCTGATCAGGCTTTAGCATTCAGCTGATATATTCCATTTGTAAACGGAGAGCGAGGTCCTGGTCCATTTACGAAAACACGCCTATTCAAATATATAGAAAATTTCACCTCCAAAAACTGAAAATTTTCAGATAAAAATACTCTGATATTTTTCATACTTCTGCTCTAAACATAGATTGTGGGTACTCGTTAGAACCGCCTCGGCGAGGCGGTTCTAACGCGTACCCACATTCTATGTTTTTGAGCAGAAATAAGAAAAATAATGTATACCCCTGTAAACCCCAGTTTTACTATATAAAAGTGGGGTTTAAGGGGGTCAATATTATATAGGCATGTTTTCGTGATGAAACAGCGTGGGTACACGGACTGATCTTGGTCTTCACCGTCGGTATATGCGGTAACGGCATTCCAGTGGTAAAGTAACCTGAACGCTCTCGATATGACCCCATTGTGGGGACTGGGATGTAAAACCTCAACACAAACAAATCAAAAGTGTTAAAAATAAGCTATTAAGCTTTCGTCTAGATCCTCCCTCTAGAACCAGTCAGACTAATCAGGTTCATAGTGGCCTCATCCAAATATCTAAAGTGTGATTGAAAGCATCATTTACGTTTCATAATCAAATGAAAACACCCATGTTTGTCCCATTTAAGTGAACGTCAATAGTAAAATCTGTTGGTGGGGGTGGTAAACAGTTTTATAAGATTTTCTCATTTGAACCAGCACATTGCGGTAAGTTGTGAATATCAGCGAATGTATTAGGTAGTAAGGACTGCAACAGAATGTGTTGTTTCAAGACAGTATCTAGCATGGTAGAAGAAGTTGAAAATTACATGTTTTTGGCGTTTACATTTTCCTGGAATACTGAATTTATTTATATGAAAATTTTGAAAAGCAACCCTTTTATCAGTATATGTGGTACAAATATAGAAGAGTATTACGACATAAGAAGAAGTATTTCTGCTAGAAATGTATTAAGTATTTCTGCTGTAAATGGGGCTCTATTTGTTGAAAACGGGTATGGCAGGACACTTAAACAGCTTTTTAAGACATGACTGCTTCAATGATATCAATTCTCTTCTTTTATATAGTAGTCGAATAACTGTAGACTATGATCACGTCGATACTTTGTACTGCATCACGAAAACATGCCTATATAATTTTGACCCCCTTCAATCCCACTTTAATATAGTAAAACTCGGGTTTACATGCGTATACATTATTTTTCTTATTTCTGCTCAAAAACATAGATTGTGGGTACTCGTTAGAACCGCCTCGCCGAGGCGGTTCTAACGAGTACCACAATCTATGTTTTGAGCAGAAATATGAAAAAATAACAGAATTTTTCATCGGAAAATTTCCCCTTTTGGGTTGTAAAGTTTTCAGTATATTTGAATAGGCATGTTTTCGTAATGAAAAGTAATTAAGCATGCCGCAAAACTATAACCGGAATCAAATCCTTGAATAACTTGAAAAAGACTGATAAGCACTCTGCTAAATTCTTAGAGCACTTTTTTGGGTTGTATTTGATCTGTTTATGATAGACTCATATGCACATTTCTAACAGATATTTCGTCTTATGTCGCAATACTCTTCTATATTGCACTACATCTATATTGTACTACATATAAAAGGGTTGCTTTGCAAAATATCCATATAAATGAATTCAGTACTCCAGGAAATAGTAAAAGCGAAAGCATGTGATTTTTATCTTCTTCTGCCATGGTGAATATGTTTTAAAACAGCATGTACTGTTGCAGTCCTTACTACCTCATACATTTGCTGATATTCACAATTTATCGCAATGTGCTTCTTCAAAAAAAGAAGACAAACATATACCACCCACCCCTACAACATATGGTACCATTGAGATTCACTTCAATGGGAGAAACACGGGTGTTTTCATTTGATTATGAAACGTAGGTAATACTTTCAAGCACACTTAAAAATTTTTAAGCGCGTATTTATTAGCCTAACTAGTATGACAGTATTTTACTAAAAGTTTCCAATGTTTAGAAATACAGGAGTCTGTTCTATAGTACAAATTTCATTGACTGTCATAAAGAAACCAAATATTACCATCAGCTTAGTGAGATCCGCATTTGCGTGGCATACGGGCGGTCGCCGGGTAGATCCTCGCGCACGCTACATTCTTTCGTGGGGATTCGGTTATAAAAAAAATACCGCCATTTTCCTCTTTCCACTGAATCAAGAAGAAGAGTTTTCAGTTACTGGCGAAAGAGTGTGCACTAAACACTGATTATACGCGCACACGACCAGTGTTATATATTAACTGACTGCTCTCAAAATGACCTAAAGTGTGTTAAATGGCCGTTTAACCACATTACAAACACACAAAACCAAATATAATGCCTATTTGTGTTCTTTATAGCACATAATATAATACGTACTTTGACAAGTCTATGATTGTACCAGCGACTAAGAAAATTGGCTCTGCTGACAAATGGTTTTCCGTAGCACATCACGAAAACATACCTATATAATGTTGACCCCCTTAAACCTCACTTTTATATAGTAAAACTGGGGTTTACAGGGGTATACATCATTTCATTATTTCTGCTGAAAAACGTAGATTGTGGGTACTCGTTAGAACCGCCTCGCCGAGGCGGTTCTAACGAGTACCACAATCTATGTTTTGAGCAGAAATATGAAAAAAAAAAAAAATCAGAATTTGTATCTGAAAAAGTTCAGTTTTTGGTGGTGAAATTATCAATATATTTGAATTGGCGTGTTTTCGTAATGACGTGTGCGTCGCTGTACCACGACGGATAGCCTCATGCTCATGCAGTCCTGACACACTTGCATACACCTTGCCGCAAACTTAGCACACACCAGGATTCTCCTTTGAACTCATTTTGAAATTGAAGATAAAGTAAACTATATATAGAAAGACAGTAAGATGACATATAAGTATATCACCGTAGGTATTGGTGTTTCAAACAAGCAAAGATTTTTCACTTGTATTTGTTTCGAGTTTTCGTCTCTCATTTTCGTTGTCTTAGGTAATGATTTTGTGATTGTTTTCGACAGAAAGGGTGGGGTCGCTTTCCGTAAAGCTATACTATTAGAACACAGTGAATTGAAACTGACAATTTATTATTCCAATATATGCTTAATGGTATTCTCCCTAAGTCTAGCTGACTTAACTAAAATTGTGAGAAAGAATAGTGTGCAAGCCTAAAACCCACTCGGTTTAGATCATATCTGTATAAAGATATCAATATATTTCAAGTACAGTATCATGTTCTGTGCGTTAGCATCAGTCGCATTCGATATCGTGTACATGGTCATTTCTAAGAAAGACTGTAAAGCATTAAAATGGGGGCATTTTGGAAAATGTCTTTTGACATGTTTTCAGCGAGTAAATCACTTCAGTCCATGTGAAATAGATGCTAGAAACAATTTTCGTCAAAATTCGTGGACATTGTCTCGGTAGCCCAGACTGAGAGCAAAAGCATTCTCCATATGTTGTCTAGAGTTAGACTTGATCTCAGAATAGCGCTTACACCATTAGAAAGAGTTTGATTTTCCGCGTACACTACGCTTAATTTCAACAAATTCCATTAGGTGTAAATAGAGATAGTCTAAAAATCCTACCTTACACGAAGCTAAAAACAGTAACTCCGTGTACCTAGTCATTTGGTCACGTAGATCCCCACACTGATTTTCTATCTGTAATGTGTCCTTTGTTTCCAAAGGCAATATTTTTTACTTTTATTACACCACTTAGAACAAAATGAGTGACAAACAGTGTAGATCCTGATCAGTCGCTGCGTCCGGTCTACACAATCCAACTGTATTGATTTTTTTATTTGTAATCGTATATGATGTGAAGATTTCGTATTGTTTCCACACTGTTAAATTCGACATGCGACACTCACACGCATATGTTACTGTTACGTATGCGTACACTTGTATTCATATGTAATACATCTGTTACGTATCCGTACACTCTAAATGCCTATCCCGTTCTCCTTTAGAGTTCTACCCTTGCCAAAACGAAACGCAAGAATAGTCGAAACGGGTACACGACGTCTAAAAATCATCGCATCAACGTCGATGCAGCATCATGATATTGCATCGACGTCGACGCAAAGCCGCCTCAAACGCCAGGCGCCCGCCGGGGTGTGAGGATAAGAATAAGCAAGAACCTCCATCATCAGAAATGTCACTCATGTTTCCGATATGTGTGCTCAATCTAAAAGTAAAATGTAATCAAACCGCGTGTTAAACGAGATCCAGGTAACAATTATTAAAAACCGCGCTATTCTTGTCGTTTTGCGTGACGCCAGAGTGCTGTTGATAGAGGTTTATCAGTTAAGCTGGGACTAGGACATTTGAAACATTGGCAAACAGTTCAGACTTAGGTTAGACGCAATAGAACGCGGCGTCTGATCAGGGTCTGCAGTTCAGTTTTGCTTAAATTACAGGAAGTTAAGAGCTAAATGAAAAAGTCTAAAGTCCCCGTTCAGGACCAATCTCCCAGCAAACACTCAGAGACAATCGACCCACCAGTGCTGTCAGTGCTTTGATTTTAATTGAAGCATACGTGAGTTACTGCCTTTGTTTAGCATATCTAAAATCGCACGACATAACAGTAATGTTTAATGTCGTACAATCCATTCCTCGTGGAGCCCCTTTCAAACTTCAGTTTTTTATTTTATTTATTTTTTCCCCTTGACAGTTAATAATTAATTAAGAAGCATTCTCTCCTTTGAAATTCACTTGTTAAAACTGAAAAAAACAACAAATACAACGAAGAGCGCTTTTTTTTCTCGCGACGCGGCTCTAATCATAGACATTTTAACCCTGCCATGCTGAATAAATTAAGATGCTACACCCACTTCTAATTTTCAGCCAATCAGATCACTTGGTCCTGGTTGTTGATATTAATTCACATACTTAATGAGAAACAGTGCTGATCCAGATCAGTTTGCTTCTTCAGAAGCCAACGATCTGGATATACACTGTTTGCTAAGACAAGGCATCCGTGTTCAGCAAGAGAAGGGTTAAAGATGATGAATGAACTAATTTTACAACATTTACTTAGTCAATTCAAATGAAATATCAAGTATTATTTTCTCCGAAATCGAATAAATAAATAAATAAATAAATAAAAATAAAAAATAATAAAAAATAAAAAATAAATAAAATAAAAGAATCTCCTCTGCTATAATTTTACTTATTGATTTAAGGGTCAAGCCTTTTTTGACCTCTCTCGTGAGAGTTAAAGCGAAACTTAAGTTAACAACTTGAATTTTCGCGAACAGAATCAAGGAAAATGCATTTTTGTGGCTGTTTGTCTGGGGCCTAGGGGGAAAGAGGCAATATGGACCAAAGGGCGCTGTTTGCTATCCGCGCATTAGTCTAAAGGTACATTTTTTCTCATTGTGGTTTATTTATTTTTTTCAGACATGGATAGAATAGAGGTGCACCTGATTCTTCTGGGTATTGTTATTTTACATGCCATCAACCTCTGCTGTTGTACCGATAGTTGCGACCCACAGTATTGCTCACTACCCTACGAGGTAGGCCAAATTTCTCTTTTTAATCAACACTATACTTTTATATATTTTAAGAATTGAATATTGATGCTTTTCATTTCCTCGAGCATTATGGAAAACAAGAGGCCCATGGACCATACTTCGCTCAACTTAGTCAAACAGCAATTGCATATCTGCAGATTCCATGCATCAGTCTTCCAGTATTGTCATAGCAAGGACGCAGGTTAGAGCTTGACTTAAAGGGTCAAATGTCATCCTAGGATATCCAGTTGAACAAAGTAGACCTTTAGTTACCGATGCTATGTGCCAGGATTGAGCCTCAAAACTTTTTTTGGTTCTGGAGAAGATTTTTAAGTGTTTCTTTCCAAATATGGGGATGACAGCCATCTTGTTCAATGATGCGGAGCTTCTAAATATCATCTCGAAAACATGCCTATATAATTTTGACCCCCTTAAACCCCACTTTTATATAGTAAAACTGGGGTTTATAGGGGTATACATTATTTATCTTATTTCTGCTCAAAAACATAGATTGTGGGTACTCGTTAGAACCGCCTCGCCGAGGCGGTTCTAACGAGTACCCACAATCTATATTTTGAGCAGATATATGAAAAATATCAGAATTTTTATCTGAAACTTTTCATTTTTTTGTGGTAATATATTCAATATATTTGAATAGGCCTGTTTTCGTAATGTATTGTCAATATCTATTCGATAGGATGCCTCATATGAAATCTTGACGCAACAGCAAAAGATGCGATATATGTTCTTTTAAACTATAAATTAACATGTTAAACCTTCACTGAAACGGTGATATATTTTACCAGCGATTTGTAATCTCTCCAAGAACTGGAATTACACGCCTGTCTATCAGCAAAAGGGCGAAATCTGACAATCCTTGCATCAGGAGAAAAAAAAAATGTTTGTTCCGTATTCCCTTATAAGACTATACCATTCCGGTCTGATTATATGGGAGACTAAATAAGAGGTTGAATTACGTTGCTCGATTTAAGGTATCGGCGATCGTGCCAAAATGCCAGCCTTATTTCAGCTGACACCCATCTTCAACGTCACCTAAACTGACTCTCCGCAACCACCTTCGGAAGATCTTACGATTTTCGGTTCACAACACTGTGTTGCACGTGTGGAGATAAGCAGCAGATACAACACCCAGTTTGTGTAAATTACACAGTGTCGACACGGGGGGTGGGGGCGGGGTGCTTAAATTCTTTACAGTCGTCGTATCCTGCCCTCGGATAAAAGTGAGCCGGGGCAAGCATTGTCTAGAAATACGAGATACAATTACCGGACATCTTCCGCCCAAAGCACAAAAGGGAAAGAAGAACGCACTTAAAGCAATGACGCAACACTCAAATTCTCCAAAATTGACCAAACGGCTATCCAAAATAGAGATTTCACCAGAATATACATGCAAAGATATACAATGACAGATATAGTAAACCACAGCAGAAGCACCCCCTTGTAACGGCCATTAAAATATTACTGGGGAGAGTGGTGGGGTGAGGGTGTGGGCGGGTGTGTGTGTGTGTGTGTGTGTGTGTGTGTGTGTGTAAATCGATTTTACGAGGCCACAACCCTCGCCCTTAGTTCTGCCGTGGAATACACAAGGCATATTTGTTCAGTCCGCGTGAGACAAGCGGAGGACTGGGTGACAAGCTGACGCCAGAGAAAAATAATCCGCATGTAGGATGATGGTAGGGTCGCCCAAAGAAAAACTATATGTAGTAGTCTGATATCCTGCAGAATATGCCTTTCCGTCATTCCCGCCAAGGGAGATAATTTTGTGACTTCTTGTTTGCTTTACTGCATACCATTCCCCTTCTGAAAAAGGATCTGCCTAGTGTATTCAGTCCCCTTACGCGAGTCTAGAATATGGAGTGAAATGATAGTCAATTAGAGTACATCATTTTTGTTTATGTCAGGGTCCGCCATGTGACAGTCAAGCGAGGTATCGGACGATTGGCGGGACATGTAACAACCTGGCAAATCCAACTTGGGGGGCAGCCATGACCCCAAAGCCTAGACTTCTTATGCCGATGTACACCGGGGGTAAGTAATTATTCTGTCTAAAATTACCACGCACGCACGCGCGCACACACAACCCTAAACACCTAAACATGTAACATTCGGATCCCCCGGCCGAGATATACTAAAACTTTAAAAATGGTATACTAGCTGCTGCTTCGATCAGCGCTCATCAATAAAAAATGACCTAGAACTGGTCAGCCCGGTGTCAGTATAATGTGACTGGTGGGAATATCATCTTATGTGTCTTAGTGAGGTAGCACTCTAAAAGTGAGCTCTGACCTCCCTGTCACATCCAGACACCGTCGCGATATGACTGAAGAATTGCTGAAAGTGAAACCCGAATAAAACAAGCAAAAAATGTAGCCTAATATCTAAGAATTAATTTTTTACTTTGAATAAAAAATAACAACAAAAAAAGATGGACGCCATGCATGATGTGCGTGGCACATTCATGCACTATAGCGCCCTTCTCCTTTTTTTTGGGATGTTGTTTTCTTTCATTCTTGGCTCGATGGAACGGAACCAATAAAAAATCTTATGATTAATTTTCTGTTTGAAATTTTCATAAATTCGCTCTCAGAAATGGGAAGAAAACATTATATTTTTGCCTTTAACTCGGCAGGTTGGTGCGCGCAAGAAGATTTAATTCGGTAAGTATTTTTCACCGGAGTTGAGCGCCTTGACAGTGACGGACGCTGAAACGCGTCCTTGACGACCTTTCAAATTTACATAGACTGACAGGAGATTATAATAAAGTAGGAGGATTACCAACCAGAAAAATAAATAAATAAAAAAATAAACAAACAAACTTTCAAGACATATATATTATTTTTATATTTGATACAAATGAAAAAAACACATAAAGCCAGGAAATAATTATTTTCTTAGTTTTATTCTTTCAACTGTGAGAGGGGTTATCGGCACGTTGTACTTCTGGCGCTGGGTTTTACCGCAACTTGTACCTCTGGCCCTGGGTTTTACCGCAAGTATAGTACACATCAGATGTTGATTTTTTGTTTTATCTTTTTTGTTTTGATCGAAAAATGAAAGATTTTTTCCGTCAATCAGAAAACAGGAAAAGGCATGAATGTAAATAAAAATAATTATTCAGATATCAAAACGGAAAATGGTCTTTTAAAGTATTTTTGATTAATCAGAATAGACGTTATTTAGTTATCCTCAAGATTTGTTCACCTGAATATTAGGTCAGGTTGGAGTTTAACGGCCAAGACAACAGTATTAAGGTCACGTCCTGCCGGTCATTTCACCAAGCCACGAGTTTTTTCCTGGGCAGATTCAGTCCTCTAAGCGGGTAACCAGTTCTTGTGCACATTCTTTCACCAGACACTAACAAATGTCCTTCTTGAATCAGCGGAATGGAAATAATGGCCGCAGAAAATAATTCATGATCAATCTCCATGAAAGAATATTGCCGGTCATTGTGTGGATCGAACCCTCGACCTCCTGATACCCAATCGAACGAGCATCCGACTGAGTCACCGAGGCCGGCTATTTTGCCTATTTGCCTAAAGAAAACAGAGATGCAGATGGCAGGGAGTAATGGTTATTTCGGGAGGGATTTTGTGAACCTAGCATTGAAATTAAAGCTTAGGGGATGGGTGAGGGGGTGGGGGACGGTTGAATACTCAGTTAAACTTTGGACTGATACATCAGATAAGAAAGGTTTTACTCATTAAAGCACCAATAAAAATGCAGCAGATATCTTGATTTTTTTTACAGAGAAAATATGACGGCATTTCAAGGACTAATCCTTGCAATTGGAGAACGAAAGAAACGATACACACAATTTACGAAGGAAATCAAATTATCAATTATTCACTTCGCTCTTCTTTCACCGTATGATGAAACTCTCTTACAAGGGGAGGTAACACTAGCTGTAGAAACAAACACTTAATCTTTGAAAAAGTCCTAAAGTTTATAATAGTAACTAACCGATTTTGATGTACAATGTTGTGTATAAGACCATTGAAACTGTTTGCGAATGCCACTGTAACAAATTTCTGATTCATAGACCTGGTTAACGATGTAAGCTTGTGCCTTCTCCCTCTATTTTTTTTTCTCTTTCTACTGCGTATTATTATTATAACTATTTTTATTGTTATTATTACTATACTCTTTTATTTAGTCGCTCTAAAATTGTTCTTTATAATAGTGTTCTACAGTCGACTCTCGTTATCTCGAATCCCAAGGGACTCTCTGAAATACTTCGAGATATCCGTACCTCAACATATTAGATTTGCAGAATTGAGGAAAAACTAATTCGATTAACCACATTTAACAAATTTATGTATAATTGGACTCTTGAGGTTAGAGATATATTGAAAATATTGTGGAAAAGAGGAGAAATTGCTCCTTAGGAGCAATTTCTCCTCTTTTCCACAATATTTTTACATGTTGTTAGATTTTCATGTTTAGGCAGGGACCAGATTTTCACTTCGAGATAAGCGAGTTCCAGATAACGAGAGTCAACTGTGTTTTTCTGAAATTTTGTAATGTATTATTGCATTATTTCGCTTTGCATTGGCACTTTGCACATATTTTCCCACTGGTAGCTTTCCTTTTAGATTTTTCTCATAATGTGTCTTTGTTTCATAAAAAATCATATATTATTAAATACATACAGAAATCTGAAATTTCATCATTTAGCGATATCTTCTTATGTATCATTACGAAAACATGCCTATTCAAATGTACTGAAAATTTTACCACCAAAAAAATGAAAATTTTCATATAAAAATTCTGATATATTTCATATTTCTGCTCAAAACATAGATTGTGAGGACGCGTTAGGACTACCTTCGCGTGGCGGTTTTAATGAGTACCCACAATTTATGTTTTTGAGCAGAAATAAGACAAATAATGTATACCCCTGTAAACCTCAGTTTTACTATATAAACATGGGGTTTAAGGGGGACAATATCATATAGGCATGTTTTCGCGATGAACAAAATCGTTGTTATCTCATGTCTTTTGTATAACTATATTGTATATCGAAGAATGAAAATATATGTTTAAACTAAAGAGGAGTCAATACATAAAATCAAAGCACTGACAGCGCTGCTGGATCGATTGTCTCTGAGTGTAGACTGGGAAAACGGTCCTGAACAGAGATGTAAGACTGTTTCATTTAACCCTTGACGTCCTGTCATTTAAGCAAACAGTGCAGACACTGGTCAGACGTTGCTTGGTCTGCACTGATTGTCAATGTCCCGGTTCAGGTTTTACAGATACCCCATTTACACTGCACTCTGGCGTCACAGCGACAAGAATAGGGCAGCTATAAATAACCGTTACCTGGATATGTCTAATGTTCGGTTTGATTACATTGATCAATTATAATCACGTAGACAACTACCTTAACGATTTTATTTCGTATACTACTGCTCGACCGTTAAAAATCGACCCAAAAACGAAACACGCACACACGATAGACACATATGATTATTTGTGTTATGGGTATTTTGGTAGTCAATGCAGCACTGTTGAGACATCGCCACGGTATGGGTCGAAAATGCGTGGTTACGCGTTAGAGCTGTAATTTCTGTTTTTATTTATTTAGACCAAATGCGTAACCACCCATTTTCGATCCTTCCTATGGAGATTTCTCAATAATGCTCGATTGACACCAAAATATCCGAAACATAAATAACCATATGTGTCTATCGTGTGTACGTGATGATATGCTGAACTTCTAGAAAGCGCAAAATTAAATATAAAGGACAATAAACACCACGGATTTCCACGTGTTTACTATGGCTTTCGGTACATCTTCAGAACGCGAAAAATAGCTCAGCCAATATGCATGAAGTAGCTAGTCTGAGATTTACTCCACAGACGCCGATATCAATGGGCTGTTGAATGTACGTAATTCCCCGTTTTCCAAATAATTTCTTCTAAACATTTAAATCGCTCTTGAAACACAGAAAGAGCAAAGGGATTCTTAACGGATGGTTACGAGTCTTTCGTTTGGTAGGCGTGTTCTTTGCATAAAACAAGTGATAACAGTTCCAACAGTTGCTGAAGGAATTTGAGTCGGGCCACAGATTTTCCTACAAGACTGCATGTGTACCCATCGAAGACCCTGATAAGCCTGGGCATCTGCGCATTCTGATCAGCGACTTCGCTGTCCGCCTGAAGGTGTTTCGGGTCATTAGCTTATCAGAGAGTGCCTTGCGAAGACTCTAATCAGACAGAGCAGATATGTAGGCTGACCCGAATCCACGCTGGGCGCATACACAATCTCATAGGAATTACTGCGCCCCTATTTATCTATTTACTTATTTTTGCACTTGCATCACGGATGAGTTATTTAGACATTAATGAACCATATTTAGGTATCTTAAGTATTAGGTCGACATTAATGAACCATATTTAGGTATTTTAAGTATTAGGTCGAAATTAATGAACCGTGTTTACGTATCAATATTTTAAGTATTAGTTCGACATTAATGAACCGTATTTACGTGTTTGAAGTGTTAGTTCGACATTTATGAACCGTATTTACGAATTTTAAGTGTTAGGTCGACATTTATGAACCGTATTTACGTATTTAAAGTATTAAGTCGACATTTATGAACCGTATTTACGTATTTTAAGCATTATGTCCGAAAGGTCTGAGGAAACAGTACAGACCTTGACCAGACTACACCAAAAGCGGTGTCTGATCAGGCTCTACACGCTTCGCTCGTCAGGCATCCAGCATTTTTAGACACACCAACAGGTAGTAAAATGAGTTTGGTCAAAATTTAGGACAAGTACGATGAGGAGTGAAGGTGTCCCAATATTAAGGCTAAATATAGTACAGCATTTCCCTACAGTATTATTGCATAGTCTTCCAGGGGCGGAGCCAGTATCATTTCTGAGGGGTTCGGTTTGATCAAATTACCGTACTTACATTTTTATTCGAACAGTCAGGCCAAAGCAAACAGTGTAGACACAGAACAGACGCTGATCAGGGTCTATACTGTTTGCTACTCACCAGCAAAATTACACATATTCACTGGTAGTAAAATGGACTTGTTGAAGAGAAGTATATGGTAAAGTGTAAGGGGTATGTAAATTTACGGTAAATACTGTATCCCAATTTTATCAAATTTATCCAAAATTCCTCATGGAGGTTTGTCAAAGAAGATTCAACTCAACTCAACACACCAAAAATACCCCCCCCCCCTCACACACACCCTCTATATCTACCCCTGATTCTTCTTTCAGACCAAACAAAAAGTCTTGTGTTACGGTTATTTATACGCGCTATTCTTGTCGCTGTGACGTCAGAGTGCTGTGTAAAACCTGGACAGGGACATAGGCTTAGGGCTGGGACATTGGTAAACAGTGTAGACAAAGATCAGACACCGCTGAACACGGCGTCTGTTTAGGATCTTTACGATTTGCTTAAATTATAGGGAGAAGGGCTAAATGAAACAATCGTAAGTCCCCGTTCAGGACCATTTTCCCAGCCTGCACTCAGAGACAATCGACCCACCCGTGCTGTCAGTGCTTCGTTTTTTTTTGTTTTTTTTTGCCTAATTCAGGTTTAGAGGCCCCTAGACAATTTGGTGCAGATGGCCAAGTGCTTCCAAGTCCTCGCACTATCTCAAACGTTGTGCACAAGGGACAGTTAGTGGACATCGACTTGTCCATAACTCCCACAGGTATGTAGATTTCTCAATCGCATCAAGACCATAACCGTCACAAATAGTCTCATTTTTTTTTTTTTTTTTTTTTTTTTTTTTTTGCATGCGCTGTCTGTCATTACGAAAACATGCCTATACAATTTTGACCCCCTTAAACCCCACTTTTAGATAGTAAAACTGGGGTTTACAGGGGTATACATTATTTTTCTTATTTCTGCTCAAAAACATAGATTGTGGGTACTCGTTAGAACGGCCTCGTCGAGGCGGTTCTAACGGGTACCCACAATCTATGTTTTGATCAGAAATATGTAAAATATAGATTTTTTTTATCTGAAAATTTTCATTTTTTGGTGGTAAAATTTTCAATATATTTGAATAGGCGTGTTTTCGTAATGGTGATGAAAATACGTGTATGACAGTCAGCTGTATTACGTATTTAGCGGAGTAAATAGGCTAAATCATAATTATTATTTTTTCTATTATCATTTTCATTCCTTCTTCTCTGCCCACAAAGCCGTATTCATGAACGCCCTTAGGCTTGATACAAGTAGTAGTTTGCACATCTTCGATATTATCTCAACGAGACTTTTTTGTAAATTTTATTTCTGTCTCTCCTTTCTTATAATTTGTCCTTTATACTAAAATTATATGTATTTCGTGAAGATTATCTGTCACGAACCGCCATGAGAAGTAAATTTGTAATTTCCTTATATGTCATATACAGTCGACTCGTTATCTCGAATTCCAATGGACTCTCTGAAATAGTTCTAGATATCCGTACCTCGACATATTAGATTTGCAGAATTGAGGAAAAACTAATTTGTTTGACCACATTTAACAAATATATGCGTAATTGGACTCTTGAAGTAAGAGATATATTGAAAATATAGCGGAAAAGAGGAGAAATTGCTCTCTTTCCCACAATATTTTTATACATGTTGTTAGATTTTCATGTTTAGGCAGGGACCAGATTTTCACTTCGAGATAAGCTGTTATTCAAGATAAGCGAATTCGAGATAACGAGAGTCAACTGGATACCATTGATCTGTGAGATTAAAGTATCTGTTCTGTTCTGTTCATAAGATGCAAATTGGTGATTTTCTTTCTTAGTTAAAAAACAAAAAAATGACATGCACATATCAAGTATATTTTCTGTAAAAAATAAAAAAAAAAAGCTCAATATGTATATAAATTCGGAATCCGGAATCATTCTCCTAACAAATTATCAAAAAAACATCGCCATTATACCCCAAACTCGTCCCTTTCCACATGACTGGTCACATGTCAACTTTGATTATTACTGATCAGCTCAATGCAGTGTTTGACATTCCACATATATCGGTAGCTCCAGATAGGGCTTTTTTTCAACGGAAAAACGGTTGATATTTTTCTTATTTCTCCATAGAAATATGTGGGTACTCATTTAAAATGCCTTGCTGAGGCGCTTTTCATGAGTACCAACAACATATGTTTCCGTGGGAAAATAAGTAATATAAGTTCCTGATACGCCTTTTTTTCGGCGCTATGATATAGTTATAAAGAGAATGGGAACACTTTCTTGACAATTGTATTGTTTACATGCATAATCGTTTGAGCCGTGTCAAGTGTAAAAGTACCTTCGAAAATGCGCAAATGCGCAGATTCAGATCATCTTGCACATACGCAAAGTATCATCCGGGCCTTTTCTCTATATTCATACGGTCTGAAATATCCAATGATTCTGTTAGCGGACAGTGAAGGCCCTGATCAGAGTGTGTGGATGCGCAGGCTGACCTGGGACTTCGTTATCCGTATATGCCCCGAGACACGTTTCGGAAGGCGAGACCCATTAATTAAATATACCTTAATGGATCTTTGCTCACTTTGTTCATTTGAGCCGTGGCTCAGCATTTCCTACAAGATTGCATGTATTGCCAGCGAAGACTCAGATCAGTCCGCATCCGCCCAGTCAGAGTCTTCTTTGATGTTCTCTATGGATAGCTAAGGGCCAAAAGCATTTTCGTGCGGAGAGCGAAGAATATGATCATACTAATCAGACAATTTGAATGAAATATTAAAGCATTTTAGCTGTCAGATTAGACACTCATTTTAGTTCTATTGTAAAACAGTGAGAAATTATTAGATATTGATATAGATGATACGCTATCCTGGACCCGATTGGAAAAAAAAATACTAACAAAATGCAAAAATTTATTTTATGAATAAATGTAAAAATAATAATAAAAAATAAAAAAAAATAAAATAAAATGCAAGGTAGATCAAAGACATGTCCTAAAGAAGTGATTATGAATTACCAGCAGGGGGTGGTAAAGCGGCCTCCCGAAGGGTAATCAATATTTTTGAGGGGATGACAAATAGTTTGGAAAATTGACTTATTTGGAGAGTAGAATTTAATGGTTTATTTATTTTTCTTTCATATTTACAATATTGGGGTTGATTGCATTTTATTTTATTTACTAGTACATCTAATTCCATCATTGTTAATTTTTTTGTTTTGTTTTTATTAGTATTTTTTTTTATGTTTTTGAAGCGTCGTAAATATTTTTGGAAACAATAATATTTTAATATTGAAGAAATAATGTTTATTTATTTGTTTCTATCTATTTATTTATATATGTGTCAAGTGAAGACTAAAATCAGCGTGCACAGGTTCTTTAGGCTGATTTGAGTCTTCACTGGGTGCACATGCCATTTTATTGAAATTGTTGTGCTCCAGTTTGTAAGTTATTCATGTTTGCAAAAAATGTCTCAATAAATGGAATTTGCATAATTCAACTTCAGATTTATACCACAGTGGATTGTAAAATTATAAGGAAAGTGATCAGTATTTTAATAACATTGTTAATAAAATTCTGAAGTGTCCACTGAACAGTTCATATTTCGGATTTAATAATATATAGTAATAGTGCAGAGCACATCCTACAAAATGAAAAAAAAAAGTGTGCCCAGTGAAAAACTCAACCAGTCTGTACATCCATAGTCTGCTCAATCTTCTGATCAGATGTGCAGACTGGTGTGACTCTCCGCTCAGCCCACAGGTAATTTAGGAGGACAATTGCTCTGTGCCTGCTCATATTATATTACATATGGAACAGATAATTAAGTACTAAATTCCCTAATAATATTATATACCCCCCTGTGGAGCCTCTACGTGTTTATCTTTCATGACAGAATACCAGCTTATATCACACACTGTCCCTTATCAGAGATAAGACTAATGACCCAGACTCATCAGATTTTTATGTCTTTAATTATCACAGATAAAACACAGTTGAGTTCGGGTTGTACTCATTTTAGCACTCGATCATCCTCAAATGGGTACAACCAAAGCTCAACAGTGCTTTATCTGGGACATTCGGCATGGTTCGGAATTTTATTTCTTAAATAATCCTTACCAACCCTACCTATTGTTTTCTAACGTGTTACTCTAAAACACATTTTGTGGTCAATTGATTGACTACAATGGAACCAAAGTATACATACACCAAAATGTCCATTAGGTTGTTGTCCATGTGATTATCATTGACCAATGAAATCAAACCGCGCGTATACGAAATCCAGATGACGGTTATTTATAGCCGAGCTGTTCTTGTCGCTGTGACGTCAGAGTGTCGTGTAAAGAGGGTGGACTTGGCTTTGTGCTGGGACATTGGTAAACAGTACACACCAGATTAGACGCCACAGAACGCGGCGTCTAATCAGGGTCTGTACTGTTTGCTTAAATTACAGAGAGTTAAGGGTTAAATAAAACAGTCTTAAGTCCCCATTCAGGGCCATTTTCCCAGCCTACACTCAGAGACAATCGACCCACCGGTGATGCCAGTGCTTTAATTTTATTTGGCTTAATTCAGGTATAGATGCCCCTAGACAAATGGGCGCAGATGGCCAGCTGTTTCCGAGTCCTCGCCAAATGTCAAGTAGTGTATTCAATGTCAGTGACGGCGGTCCAATTAACAATACACTAACAGTTATGCAGTGGGGTCAGTTTCTCGACTACGATTTTAGTTTAACTCCCACGGGTATGTAGCTTTCACGTATGTCAAGCGACTAACTAGGAAATACGCTTAAATAGGAAAAAGTGGCCCTGTGTACTACACAAAACAGCGCTTATCTAGGAAAACTGATTTTTGCGCTTATATTGGAAAAGAGCTATCTACAACCAGCCTCGCTTTTCATAAACATTTTTTTTGTCAAACTGCGCGTATAAATACATATCATATGCAGGCCTATTCTTTCTTCTGTCTTAACATTAAGGCCTGAGATTTCTTTCTTTCTTTCTTTCTTTTAGAACGATTATTCGACACGCAAATAATGTTCAATATTATCAGCATATACAGTGGCACCTCTGCTAAAGGTCACCTCTCAATATCAGCCACTTCCCTAAAAATAATAACCAATTTTCTGAAAGTAAAAAGCACAATTTTTTTCGGTATATTAAGCCTTTCTACAATAGCCATCCCCCTAAAACAGCTACTTTTCCAAAGGCTATTTTGCTAAAGCATAAGAATCAGCCTTTCACATCGTATATCTACATTAAGAGGAACTTGCTGAGTAACGTATTTACCCTAAATATTCGGACGCTCTTATTTTTCTACCGTACCTATCCTAAAATTTTACCCTGCACATTTGGCTAACTAGTTTAGTATCTACAAAGTTCCAGTTTAGACCCTGATCAAACTGTTTGGATTTTGATCTGGGTCTACACTGTTTGCTCAGGCCGTTTTATGTCGGAATATTTTGGATAAATATGGTAGTCTGCGATCAAACGAGTATTTCAAGGAGCTTGATATGGTGAAGACATCTGACCTAGTTCATCTATGAAAAAAAAACAGTCACTTTTCGCTCATTATGCTCCCCGAAGAATTTCGGGGGAGCATATAGTCGCCGCTTCGTCCGTGCGTCCGTGTGTCCGTGCGTCCGTACGTCCGTGTGTCCGTGCGTCCGTGCGTCCGTCCCGCTCTTGTCCACGCAAATTCTCGGAAACTGCTTGTCGGATTTCAATGAAACTTCATGGGAATATTAAGTATCAAAGGTGGATGCGCATATCACCTGCGTGTTCTGGTTCGATGATTTTTCCAAGAGTTATTGCCCTTTGATGAGTTCTGCATGAATATATAGGGTACTGTTCGTGTCCACGCGAATTCTCGGAAACTACTAGTCGGATTTCATTGAAACTTCATGGGAATATTAAGCATGGAAGGTGGATGTGCATATCACCTGCGTGTTCTGGTTCGATGATTTTTCCAAGAGTTATTGCCCTTTGATGAGTTCTGCATGAATATATAGGGTACTGTTCGTGTCCACGCAAATTCTTAGCAAATACTGGCAGAAATTCAACGAAATTTTAATGGAATCTTAAGCAGCAATAGGGGATGCGCATATTGTTCAATCTTTCTGGTTAGATGATTTGTCACAGAGTCATGCTACTTTGTTTAAAGCTGCAGTGTAAGGTCACTGGCTATTTTTAGAAAAGAATTTGTCAACACTCTAGTGCCTACATTTATTGATGGATTTTGATATAACTTCAAACAAATGTTGGGTATGATAATATCTTGAGCATGTTTGACATTCAGGGTCCTGGGCTCAAGGTCAAGGTCACTGTGGCTATTTTTAGAAAAACTTTGTTTTTGCTCTAGTGCCTAGATTTCTTAGCAAATACTGGCAGAAATTCAACGAAATTTTAATGGAATCTTGAGCAGCAATAGGGGATGCGCATATTGTTCAATCTTTCTGGTTAGATGATTTGTCACAGAGTCATGCTACTTTGTTTAAAGCTGCAGTGTAAGGTCACTGGCTATTTTTAGAAAAGAATTTGTCAACACTCTAGTGCCTACATTTATTGATGGATTTTGATATATAAAATTAATGAATTTCAGAAAAACTTTAAATATAATCCTGGTGTATGTTGCAGTAAGCGCAGCCCGTACACAAACTATACAGCTTCTACAAGAGCTAATTAGCACAGTGCCAGACTCCGAACCATTGATTGTTCTTGGGGATTTCAATCAGGTCATTCCCACAACTCTGTCAAACAACCTAATGCCAGTACTTGATGCACCTACAACCAATACAGGCTCTTCAGTGGATCAAGTGTTTGTATCCGTAGATATAAAGCCATTGGTACATCTGTCTACACCATATTTCTCCAATCATCAGATCATTTCAGTCGGTGTCAATTTACAGTCTTTGTTATAGTGGATGAGAATACCCTGCTGGGGACAGTAATCTTTCCAACTGAAAACGGAGTTCCCTTGCACACAGCCTTTCATTACCAATCTCTCGTCATTCTGATATGACTGAAATGTTGCTAAAAAGAATGTAAAATCACAAGTCATCCATCTAAATTAGAGTTGCAGATAAATTGGATCAAAGTGAAAGAGGTTAGTCTTGTCGGATGGTCAAATGACCTCTTTAACAGTCGAGGGGGTAGGATCAGATCCATTTTTCAATCTGTCTGACATTTTATATGCGGCACCCAATTCGGAACCATACCTGGTGATAGATCTATGAGGATTGCCTCTGTCTATGAGAGTAAGTCTTCAATAAATTGTATTAAACCTTTTTACCCAATAAATATAGCTAAACTACCACCTAGAATCTTGGGGTATGGAATCGTACCTGAAGACACTTCCTTTCATTTATTCCAACTTTTATGTTGCTGATGTTTGTATGACAGTGCCTTCAGGCAAGCTTATCTGTCCACCAACAGGTTTTGTGATACTCCATTTTGAAGTACAGTGAGTATACACAGTATACCGCTCTTTATCTAGGATAATGTTTCCTGTTCCGACTATTGCATGTTCGGGGAGCATCCATCGGTTTCACCGATATTCTTGTTTAAAAGGATGTACAAAACTGATTAAAAGCAGAAATGCTTATCAGTTGAATGTCAGATAGATCATCACCAGTAGGCTGTTATGGAACGCCATTGCTGTCTTATACGGCGCAAACATCTTGCGTTTTGTGATTACTTTCTACGAGTTTGATGTTACTTTATGCGGGTTAAATATTGCAATATCTGACTTTATTGTTAGGCTATGTGAATTGGCCATTACGCTTTGTACTTCTGTCAATACGCTATGTGGGTTTGTTATTTACTTATGCTGGTTTAATATTACGTTATTTAATTTGTTCAGTGTGTTTTGTGCATTTCCTAATACCTTCTGTGGACATTTTATTTCGTTATGTCACTATGGCTGACTGATGCCGTATATTTAGGGAAGGCACGTTTACGTTATGTGAGTTTTGATTACGATGTGAGTTTGTCAATACGTTCAGTGACTTTATTATTATGTTATGCCATAAACCGTAAGTGACGGAAACTAACGAGATTTCCCGATTTATAGAAAGGTACTTGACAATACCGATTATTACCGTCTGTGTTGGTGAACATGAGTCATGAGACATCTATCTATCTATCTATCTATCTATCTATCTATCTATCTATCTATCTATCTATCTATCTATCTATCTATCTATCTATCTATCTATGTATCTACCTATCTATCTATCTGTCTGTCTATCTATCTATCTGCCTGCCTGCCTGCCTGCCTGTCTGTCTGTATCTATCTATCTATCTATCTATCTATCTATCTATCTATCTATCTATCTATCTATCTATCTATCTATAAGATTTTCTACTGGACATTAAAATACTGCCCCAGTACCAGTCCTAGCGATACGACACACTCCACTACTGTCCCAGTGTCAGTCCAACTGACACGACACAGTCAACAACTGTCCCAGTCTCAGTCCTACTGATACGATACAGCCCCAGTACCTGTCCTACGGATATGATACATTCCACTGCTGCCCAGTACCAGTCCTACTGATACGACAGTACCAGTCCTATTGATATTATACAATACACTACTGCCCCTGTACTAGCCCTACGTATACGATACAGTACATTACAACCTCAGTACCAGTTCTGTTGTTGTACAATACTGTCGAATTGCCAGTCCTACTGATACCACTTCTGTCCCAGTACCAGTCTTACTGATATGATACAGTCCACCAATGTTCTAGTACCAGTCCTAATGATACGACACAGTCAATGTCTGTCGTAGTACTAGTCCTACTTATATGATACAGTCTACCACTGCCCATTACCAGTCCTACTGATACGACAGCCCACTTGTCTCCCAGTATAAGTCCTGCTGATTATAAACAGGCCACAACTGCCCCAATACAAGACATATTGACAAGATAGTCTACTACAGCCCTATACCAGTTCTACTAATACCTTACTGATACCAGTTCTAGTGATATTCGACAGTCCACTACTGCCCTAATTCTAGTCCTATCGATACCCTGCAATCCACAACTGCCTCAGTACATGTTCTATTGATACGACACAATACACTACTGCCCCAGTACCAATCCTACTTAAACACTACAGTACACTTTTGCCCCAGTTCCTATCTTATTAATACGTCAAAATCCACTAGTGCCCCAGTACCGGTCCTTGTTATAAGTTGCAGCACACTACTGCAGCACTGTCAGCCCTATTTGTAAGTCACAGTCCACTGCTGGCCCAGTACCAGTCCTAGTGATATTCAACAGTCCACTACTGCCCCAGTACCAGTCTTATTAATACGACATAGGACACTACTGCACAAGGACCAGTCCTGCTTATACTTATATACAAAAGTACACTACTGATCCAGTACTAGTCCATTTGATACGTCGCAGCACTTCTGACCCAGTACTAGTCCTACTGATACCCTTCAGTGCAATTCTGCCCCAGTATTAGCCATGTGGATACGACACAGTCCACTACTGCCAGTACCAGTCCTACTGATACCCTACAGTCCACCTCTGCCCCAGTACCAGACCAGCCCTTTTGATATACTATAGTCCACTACTGCTCCAGCACCAGTCCTACTGATACCCTACAGTCCACTACTGCCCCAGTACCAGACCTATTGATACAACACATTCCACTACTGCCCCAGTACGAGTCCTACTGATACCCTACAGTCCATTATTATCCAATTTTCAGTCCTACTGATATGACAACGGTCACAGTACCAATCATTTTGATATGCTCAGTCCACAACTGCCCTAGTACCAGTCCTACTGATACTACACAATCCGCTGTTGTCCCAGTACCAAACCTACTGATACAACACAGTCAACTTCTGCCCTAGTACGAGTTCTACTGATACCATACAAACCACTACTGTCGCAGTACCAGTCCTACTAATATGACATAGTCCCCTAGTGCCCCAGTACCAGTCCTAATGATACCGTACAGTTGTCCCCTGTCCAAGTACCAGTCCTATTGATACCCTAGAGTCCACAACTGCCCCAGTACCAGTCCTTTTGATACGACACAGTACACTACTGCCCCAGTACCAGTCCTTCATATACGTTGCAGTATATTATTGACCAGTACCAGTCTTATTTATACGACACAGTATATTACTGTCCCATTACCAGTCCTCCTGATACTACACAGTCCACTACTGTCCAAGTAACAGTCTTACTGATTATGATACAGTCCACAAATGCTCCAGTATCAGTTCTACTGATACAACACAGTCACTATTGTCCCAGTACTAGTCCTACTGATATGATACAGTCTGTCACTGCCATGGACCAGTCCTCCTGATACTACACAGCCCACTACTGTCCGAGAATCAGTCTTACTGATATAATACAGCCCACTTATGCTCCAGTACCAGGTCTACTGATACAACACTGTCCGCTACTGTCCTAGTACTAGTCCTACTGATATGATACAGTCTACCATTGTCATGGATCATTCCAACTGATACGATACAGTCCGCTACTACCTCTATAACAGTCCTACCGATACCCTGCAGTCCACTACTACCCAAGCACCAATCCTATTGATATCCTTCAGTCCACTATTGCCCCAATACCAGTCCTATTGATACGAGTCAGTACACTACTGCTCCAGAACTACTCCTACTTATACGCTACAGTACACTTTGCCCCAGTCCCAGTCTTATTGATAAGTCACAGTCCATAACTGCCCCAGGACCCGTCCTACTGATAACGGAGGTCCACTACTGCCCCAGTACAAGTCCTATCGATACGACACAGTACACCTCTGCCTCAGTACCAGTCCTACTTATTCACTTTTGATATGTCACAGTCCACTGCTGGCCAAGAATCAATCCTACTCATACCGGACAGTCCACTACTGCCTTAATACCAGTCTTATTGATTCCACACAGTACATTATATCCCCAGTACCTGTTCTACTAATACACTACAGTACTCTTCTACCCCAGTACTAGTCCTTATGATACGTCGCTGTTCCTTACTGACCCAGTTCCAGTCTGACAAATACCCTTCAGTCCACTACTGCCCCAGTACCACTCCTATTGATTCGACAGTTCACTACTGCCAGAGTACCAGTCCTACTGATACCTTGCAGTCCATCTCTGCCCCAGTACCAGTCGTATTGATACACTATAGTTCACTACTGCCCCAGTACCAATCCTGCTGATACCCTACAATCCACTGCTGCCCCAATACCAGTCCTATTGATACAACACAGTCCATTACTGCGCCAGTGCGCGATGTGCTGTTACCCTACGGTCAACTACTGTCCCAGTACCAGTCTTATTGATATGACATAGTCCTCTACTATCTCAGTACCAGTCCTTCTGGTATGATGTCCACTATTACTCCAGTATCAGTCCTACTGATAGTCTATAGTCTACTCTTGTCTCAGTACCTGTACTGCTGATATCCTACAGTCCACTACTGTCCAAGTACCAGTTCTACTGATACTCTATAGTCCATTTATGCCCGGGTACCAGTCCTATTGATGTCTCAGTCAATTAGTGCACCAATACCTGTCCTACTGATAACCTGTAATCAACCACTGTCTCAGTACCAGACCTATCGATAGGCCCATTATTGCCCCAGTATCCGTTCGAGGACAGGTATTGTGTCTATAGTGGACTGTAGAGTAGATGGAGGATTGGTACTGGGTCTGAATACACTGCTGAGAATAAAGAGGTACTGGATCTGTGCTGGACTGCAGAGTATAGGGAGGACGTGTACTGGGTCTGAAGTGGACTGTATATTATACGGAAGACTGGTACTGGTTCTGTAGTGGACTGAACAGAATACGAAGGACTGGTACTGAGTCTGTAGTTGACTGTAGAGTATACGTAGAACTAGTAGTTATTCTGTAGTGAACTGTATGGTATACGGAGGATTGATACTGTGTTTGTTTGTTTGTGTTGAGGTTTTACGGCCCAGTCAACCCAATGGGGTCATGTCGAGCGCGGTCAGTTTACCTAACCACACGTTTACTGGGCAGGCTTAGTCCTCTAAGCGGTTAACCAGTATTGTGCACATTCTTTCGCCAGAAACTGACAACTGCCCTTCTTGAATCAGCGGAAGGGAGAGAATGACCGTAGAAAATATTTCATGATCAATCTCCACGAAAGAATGTTGCCGACCTCGGCGGGGGTTGAACCCGCGACCTCCTGCTCTCCAGTCGGACGGCGCATCCAACTGAGCCACCGAGGCCGGCAATTTATACTGTGTCTCTACTGGATTACAGAGTATACGGAGGACTAGAACTTGGTCTGTAGTGGACTGTAAAGCATACAGAAGACTGGAACTTGGTCTATAAAGGACTGAAAATAATAAGGAGGACCAGTACTGAGTCTGTAAAGGACTGTAGGGTATATGGAGGACTAGAACTGGGATTGTAGTGAACTGTAAATTATACAGAGGACTAGGATTTGGTCTATAGTGGACTGCAGAGTATACGGAGAATGCTACCGGGGTTTCTAGAAGATTGTAAAGTATACAGAGGACTGGTACTGGGCCTGTAGTGGACTGGAGAGTATACGGAAGACTGGTATTGTGTCCGTGGTGGTCTGTAGAGTATACGGAGGACTGGTACTGGTTCTGCAGTGGACTGTAGAGTATACGGAGGACTGGTACTGGGCCTATAGTGGATAGAAGAGTATAAAGAGGACTGGTTCTGTATCTGTAGGGTATACGGAGGTCTGGCACTTGATCTGTAGTGGACTGCAGAGTATATGGAAGACTGGTACAGATTCTGTAGTTGACTGTAGAGTATACCGAGGACTGGTACTGTGTTTGTAGAGGACTGTAGAGTATACGGAGGATTGGTACTGGGTTTGTAGTGGACTGAAGAGTATACGGAGGACTGGTACTGGGTCTGTAGTGGACTTTAAAGTATACGGAGGACTGGTACTGGGCCTATAGTGGATTGAAGAGTATACAGAGAACGTACTTCATCTCTAGTTTACTGTTGAGTATACAGAGGACTGGAAGTTGGTCTCTAATGGACTGTAGAGAATACGGATAACTGGTACTGGTTCTGTAGTGGACTGTAGAGTATACAGAGGACTGGTACGGTTCTGTAGTGGACTATAGAATATACGGAAAACTTGAACTTTGTCGGTAGTGGATTGTAGAGTATACGGAGGACTGGTAATGTGTCTGTGGTGGACTGTAGAGTATAGGAAGTCCTAGAACATGGTCTATAGTGGACTGTAGAGAATACGGACTGGTACTGGGTTTCTAGTGGGTTGTAGAGTATACGGAGGACTGGTAGACACATTTGTGCCTATCGCGGACAGAAGAGTGTATGGAGGACTGGTACTTATTAGGAGAACTGGTACTAGGTCTTTAAGGAATATAGTATACGGAGGACTGGTACTGGGGCTGTAGTGGCCTGTAGAGTATACGCAGGACAGGTTCTGGGTCTATAGGGGACTGTGGATTTCACTTAGGACTGGTACTGGGTCTGTAGGGGACTATATACGGGGGACTTGTACTGGGTTTGTAGTGGACTGGAAAGCATACGTAGGTTTGGTGTTGGGTATTTAGAGAATTGTAGTGTATACGGAGGACTAGTACTTTGACTAGTGGAGTGTAAAGTATTCGGAGAACTGGTACTGTGTCTGTGATGGATTGTGGAGTATACGGAGGACCGGTACTGGGTCTGTAGTGGAATGTAGAATATATGGAGGACTAGTGCTGGGCCTATAGTGGAGTGGACTATAGAGCTCCCAAGGGTCAGGTTAAAAGTTTATCCAAATGACTAAGTCCATTTGTTGTTCTTCATTATTTGCGATCCCCCGGAGTCAGGAGCTTTCAGCAGAGATTTTACCATAAATGTGTCCCCGCAGTGCAGGGCGTTTACCAGGGCTTTGCATTTGCAAATATGAAAGCCCTGCTGTTCCCCGTCTGCGTACGGCAGGAAGTTTCAAATAATTGGTGCATTAGTTGTTTCATATTTTTATAGTTTGACTTTTTAATAAGCCCTTTCTCATGATTCTTGTATGGATTTGACTAACAAAATAAATACATTGCCATGTTCGTGGTTTGTCTTTACAATCCATTTTTTTCTGCATTTTGCGAATAAAAATGACTTAATTGGACTTGATTTGCTTTTGGAATAATAATATTTCCTACAAGTACAAATTGTCTGCAAACAGATCAAGCTAAGACTGTTATAGAAGAGATAACAACTTAAGTACGATTTTATTATTAGAGAGAGAGAGAGAGAGAGAGAGAGAGAGAGAGAGAGAGAGAGAGAGAGGGAAACTTGGGTAATAGTGGTAGTAACTGCCCAGATATTTTGGTAGAGATGTGCGATCTAAGTCTCAAAAACGTGACCCATTTTTATAACCCTGAACATTTTTACATGTTACACCCATACCATACTGCTCAGATACCGTACCTATATATATAATTATTGTCGCAAATTCCACCCCATATTGGCCGCACATGCCTCGTGTAGACGTTCTCAGAGAGAGAGAGAGAGAGAGAGAGAGAGAGAGAGCATCTTATTCGCTTTCTATTTACAATTCATATGTTTCAACTCTGCATAGATAGCTGTATAGAGTATATTGCGCCAACGTAAAGACACACACACACACACACACACACACACACACACACACAAAAAGAAAAAAAGAGAGCACTATATAGGATTTACTGTGCCTTTCTATGAGTCCAGTAGTTTCCGTTTCGAAGTAAAGTAGCAAACGTATATTGATCACCGAACTAGCTGAAGCTATCCAAATTAGTCGTGCAAACATATTCTCTTCTAAAAGCAGTGTTTTCTAGTTCTTAAAGAACATTTCCTCTTGAAGGTAAGGCGCTCATAAATAGTGAGACTTGAGACAACCAGGCACGTTTGCGAACCTGTTCAAATATAACGTTTTACAGACAACAGGGATACAATGCTAAGCAGTTTGGCTGAGGCTATAAAACTGTGTTTTCGAGTTAACCGAAAAATGGTCTCCGGGTATCAGACACGATTTACGGTTTAATCGATTTTCCGGGACAATAGATATGTTCGTTAGCGCAATATAAGACAATTACAGTTATGGCGTTCCATAGGCTATTTCATAAAGAGGTGCTGTATGTGGACGGATAAGTATCGCTACAAAAACATTTGTTGACTGCTTTTAGCCTTCACAGTCGTGATGTATGTAACTATAATGTAATTGATAAAGCATTGAGTTATTGCGACCGATGACCTAAAAATATTATATAATGCAACATGATATCACACACGCACACGCACTCACAGAGTACAATTTAATAAAAAGACAGTTGGCATGTAAATACTGATTAACTTAGGCCCACAATTACATCAATTTCAAGATCTCATTTACAAAGCGCAAGCTAGACATGCAAGAAATTATAAAATTCTACACCAGGTGGAAGACAACGTTGCATTTTCCAAGATAATCGTTATTTTTTCCCACTTAAGCGTATTTCCAACTTAGTCTCTTAACACACGTACACATCAAGATAATTACCGTCAAAAATAGTCGCATAATTTTGGGCATGCCTGTGGTAAAAATACATGTACATTGTATACAGACGATTCCCATTATCTAAAATTCAAATGAGTCAGAATTTCGATTTGAGATATAAGTAGTTTAAGATAAAAGTGGCTGAAATATAAGGAATATGTATTGGACAGAAGGATTATATGTCAAAAATAGAGATAGGGGTTTTCTCTGACACAACATCAGTTAAGGTCTGTAACCCGACGTTACAATAACGATAATTTTGGTAACATAACGTTGGTTGCCAAGGTAGTGTAGAAAATGCGGTAAGAAGACGCTTTGGTTATCGTTAGAGCTTAAAACGTATAGAACGTTAATAAAAATTAATTTTAGAGTCAGGACTTGATCATTTGGTGTTCACTCCATTATCGGCAAAAGCGACACACCAAACGTGGTATCAGAGCGAGGTTTATAGATATTTGTTGAAGAAATTTGTGTTGATCGGAGAAAATGGTCCGAGGAAAAGAATAGTAACGGGGGTTACTGAACCAGCACGAATGCCGCAGAAGCGACAAATGACTATGCAGAAACGGAAACATAATTAAAAAGGGAAAAGGCACTTGTTAAATCGAATTTCACACGCACTATAAACAAGTTATTACTTTTAACAGGAGAGAAAGACATACGACGCTGTCGAGAGATACAGGATGCGTGTGACACACTTGACAGTTGTTTAGAAAGCGCGATCGAAATAATGTCAGTCTTATCAGATCTGTACATCAAAAGTAAAGAAATGGATAAAGAGAAAAAAGGTAGTAATGGAGATGGAGAAGTTAGAAGAGGAATTCTCTATGACATACGAGGCAGCAAGGCGACATCTGGAGTCGTTGAGAGAGGAAACATCGAGCGAGACATCAGATACAATTACAATAGATCTAACAAATAAACTGAACATCACTAGTCCGTCAGAGACATACAAGAAAGATGTTCATAATGTACCACAGTTTACAAACGATATGGTAGGACTATTAAATTCAAAATATAAGTTTCCCAATCTTCAGCTATGGGAGACCGATATGGCGCCCGTTTATCGTACCCATGACACACGGAAAAATGTTCCGGTACATCAAAGCAATGAAAAAACACAGACAAATAGAAAAAGCATTTCTTCCAATTGCATTACCAATGACATGCACAATCAGTTAGAAACGCCAATGAAACACTACAGTATGAATCCAGCAAACCGTTAATGAAAGCCGGATGAATGCTCAACGGACCGCGAGCTCATTCCACTGGTCAAGACCTTTGGAGACAGTTAAAACGCATACAAATCCCTGTATTTTCCGGGGACAAGAAACATTATCAAAGTTGGAAAGCAGCCTTCCGCGTGTGTATCGATAGCGCCCCAGCCACAGCAGAGTACAAGTTATTGCATCTTCGACAGTATTTGTCTGGAGAAACACTCAAGGTCATAGAAAGTTTGGGACATTCAGCATCGGCTTATGAAGCGGTCAAAGACCGCTTGGAGAGAAAGCATGGCGGTAAGCGACGCCAAATAGCGATCTATCTAGAATAGTTAGAACAGTTTCGACAGATACGACAGAAATGCAAGAGACATAGAAGACTTTGCTGATCTATTGGATATCGCCATGATAAATCTCAAGGAGGCGGGCCAGGAGTACAAATTGGGCCACGGTTCACTATATACTAAGCTGAAGTTTGCTAGCACGCTATCACCGCTGGATTTTTGAAAATAGTAAGGAAGAATCAGGGATTGCCTTGCGCACATGGATACTGCAAGAGGCAGAATTTCAAACCATAGCTTCAGAAACAATCCGGGGTTTAACATGCAAGTTGATTAATACTTCGTCATCTCGACCTGCTAGATATGGTAATCAGCAGACCTTCTTTGGAGAAACAAAGAATAGTCATAGGCAAAAATGGCTTTGTCCGGAATGTGGAAGGCAGCATGGGATCTGAAATTGCCAGGACTTCATTCATAAGGGCGTTTCCCAACGATGGAATACAGCTAAGCGATTTAAGCTATGTTTCCGCTGTTTAGCTGAGGGGCAACTATGCCCAAGAAGTAGACAATGCGGCCAAGAAGGGTCTCAGGAATTACATCACAGGTTGCTTTATCAAGTTCACCAGAAAACACTGACGTGAAACATACCATTTCTATGACTGCAGAAAATAACCGTCAAAACATAGACAAGCAATCGACAAATCGGACTTCTGCCTTCACGGAGGGAAAAAAAAAACAAGCAGACAACAATGATAACTCAAAGCTACACGAGGCCTGGTTTCCTTGTACTGCGCACGGTTCCGGTTCTGTTGACGAATGGAAATCGTTCGATTCAAGTAAACGCCTTGTTGGACGATGCGAGCTCTAAGATTTACGTCAACGCAGATGTTGCGCAGAGCTTCGACTACAGGGTAGAAATGAAAAAGGTCACTGTAAACGTCCTGAATGGCCAGGTTGAAACGTTCGAAACTACACCAGTTAGCGTGGGATTGAAAAGCGTAACAGGCGACGTGAGCATGATAGTAAACGCATACACTGTCAAGACAGTCACGGGAAACATGCCCGTGGTTGACTGGAATAACTATAAGCAGCGTTGGCCATATCTGAGACACATTGAGTTTCCATGTTCATCAAGACGACCAATTGTAGACATGCTAATAGAACTGGACTGTGCAGAACTACATTTCGCACTTCAAGAAGTAAGAGGTAGACCAGGGCAGCCCATAACCAGACTCACGCCGCTAGGCTGGACGTGCGTTGGAAATCTAGATCCAAACTTTGTGCCGGTATTACAGACGAATTTCACATATTTTGCAAGAGATCAGATAGAATTAAAGAAATTAAACAATAATCTAAAAATTTCTGGGAGATCGAAAATGTTTCGTCAACGCATGAACTGCCAGTCGGACGAATAGAACAGCAAATGACATTAAAGAAAGTAAAAACATCCTTAGCCTACGAAAAGAGGTACCGAGTAGGTGTGCCATGGAAGACAAATAAGCCAGTATTACCAAACAATCATGCGATGGCCCTACAAAGATTAGTTAAGACAGAGAAACTATTGAAAAGGTCACCTGATGTTGCCCATGCATACAACAAATGCATAGAACAGTACGTTGAGAAGGGTTATGTAAGTAAAGTTCCAGAGTACGAGCAGATTAAGTCTCAGTGGTATTTACCACACTTCCCAGTGCTTCGACCAGAGAAGGACACTACGAAAGTGAGGATTGTATTTGATGCATCGGCAAAATATGACGGCATATCAATGAACGACATGATCCATCAAGGGCCCAAATTACAACGAGATCTGTTCGATGCACTACTGCGGTTCAGACGTCGACCTGTTGCAGTAGTATGTGATATTACTGAAATGTACTTGCAAATCGGCATCTCTGCGGAAGACAAGCCTTATACCGTTTCCTGTGGAGGGTAATGAACCAGGATCGCCAATCCGATATGTACGAATTCGACCGTGTTGTTTTTGGAGTGAATGCTTCTCCATTCCAAGCACAATTCGTTCTACAGAACCATGCAAGGAAATTTGAAGCAAGCTTTCCGATGGCAGCTGAAAAGGTTCTAAAGTCCACTTACATGGATGATTCGATGGACTCAGTGTCCAGTGAAGAGCAAGGTGTAGACTTGTACAAACAACTTTCTCCTCTACTTACAAAGGCTGGCATGCACGGAAGAAAATGGCTATCGAACTCACCCACAGTTTTAAAAGACATCCTACTGCAGGACCGCAAAGCTAAGGTTGATTTAGACAATGAACAACTGCCAAGTACCAAAACCTTAGGTTTGTGGTGGTTAGCCGAACAAGATGTGTTCACTTTCGAGGAAAATGCACCATCCGGCGACATGAAATACACGAAACGAAATTTTCTTAGAAACATCGCAATACTATTTGATCCTCTTGGCTTATTGGCTCCATTCATCATTCGGGCAAAACTATTGTTACAAGAAATGTGGACAGCAGGGTTAGAATGGGATGAAGAAATGAATACCCCATTGATCAGTTCAGCGCAAAGTTGGTTCAGCGAGCTTCATGATCAAAAACAAGTATAGGTACCGCGATGTCTACAGGCCATAGAGAAAACAATAGAGAGCGTTTCATTACACACATTTGTCGATGCGTCTGAAGACGCCTATGGAGCCGTTGTATATGCAAGGTACACCTACCTGGACGGGACTACTTCGGCAAATATCGTTGCAGCGAAGACACGAGTTTCGCCAAGCAAGACATTGAGCATCCCTCGTCTGGAATTAATAGGCGCAGTTATCGATGTTCGGCTTTCAACTTGAAATTTCAGAAGTCCTTGAGCTCCAGGTGAATCAATCTGTCTTCTGGTTGGACAGTTTAAATGTACTCTGGTGGGTACGAGGGCGGAGCCGGAGTTTCAAACCCTTTGTTGCCAACAGAGTCGGCGAAATACAGACCAGCAGCAATCCCGAACAGTGGAGATACGTACCTACCACATTGAATCCAGCGGACATTCTCAGTAGATGAATAAAAGCGGTGGCGCTTGCAAATTGTGAGAAGTGGTGGAGATGCCCAGAATTTTTGAAACAGACAGAGGATTCTTGGCCGACACACATTATGCGTAATAAACCTGTCGGATACGACGAAATGAAAAGACCACACCGAGGGGTATGGAATGAAAACTTAAGACAGGAGAACAAATCTGATTGCAGTCCAGAGTGTGCATTGCTAGTCATCGTTAACAATGAAACTAACCTGCCATTGGATCCATGCAAATATTCAAGTTAGATACGGTTAAGAAGAATCTTGGCATGGGTCAATCGTTTTGTATCAAACTGTAGATCGGAGAAAGGGAACAGACTTTTCGGCGAGTTATTGGCTGATGAGGTGATGAGAGCAGAGACTCAACTGATCCAACATGCGCAGTATACAGAGTTTAGAGAAAAATGGAAGGCTTTAATACGCGGAAAGCCTTTACCGTCAAACAGTAAGTTATTAGGTCTTCAACCTAAGCTAGTAGACGATGGACTTATGTGGTCAGATGGACACCTTACACATGCCAAGTTCTTGTCATATGATGTGCGGCATCCTGTAATATTACCACGAAGAAGCTAGGTTACAAGGCTTATAATAAAGATTTGCCACGAAAAAGAGAAACACACCGCAGGAACTAATCAAACTTTTGCAGCACTGTCATCAAGGAATTGGATACTCTCTGCACGGGAAGCAATACGGGAGTGGGAAAAAGAGTGTGCAGAATGCAGGCGGCGAAAATCAAGACCCTGTTCACAAATAATGGCATCTCTACCAACGTCGAGGCTGAAAACGTCACTTCGGGCATTTAGCAGGGCAGCTGTTGATTTTGCAGGCCCATTTCTTACAATTCAAGGACGGGAAAAGCGACGTGAGAAACGATACCTCTGCCTTTTTACCTGTTTAGCCTCACGAACAGTACATTTAGAGATTGCATACGGGTTGGAGACAGTTGCGTTTCTCAATGCTTTCTACAGAATGGCTAGCAGAAGGGGCCTTCCAGAAGACATTTTCTCAGATAATGGTACAAACTTTAAGGGCGCGGATGCGGAACTCAGATCATTGATATTAAAGTTGGACGATGAAAGGATTAAGCAGTCGATAGCAAGGGGATACGATGGCATTTTAATCCGCCGTTTGCTCCGCACTTCGGTAGAGTACATGAAACTATGGTTAAAGCGGCGAAGAAGGCAATGTATGCGATCTTAGGGAAAGCCGATGTTAACGACGAAGAGCTCATGACAGCGATGATCGGAGCCGAGGGACTTATAAATGCGAGGCCATTAACATACCAGTCAGCTAATCCATTAGACGACGTTCCACTGACTCCCAATCATTTTCTCCATGGACAAATCGGGGGCTCAGTTTACTTCTACAGTGGACGAAACTGATTTCAACCTGAGGAAAAGATGGCATCGAATACAGGAGCTACTTCGCCATTTCTGGACGAGATGGATGCGTGAATGGTTGTCGGGACTCAACGCTAGAAAGAAATGGTTCCGGACACAGCGAGACGTCCAAGTTGGTGACGTAATGCTGGTCATTTCTCCGGACACACCGAGACGGAACTGGCCGATGGGACGAGTGCTGGAGGACCATCCGAGGAAGGATGGGTGAGTTCGAGTTGCTAGAATCATGGTTGGCCAGGGACGTTGGTGAGGCCAGTGACGAAGTTGTGCCCCCTGGAATTAGAACTTTAGACAAGACAAAAAGAACTCTGTTCAAAAAAAAAAAAAAAAAAAAAAAAAAAAAAAAAATCAAAAAGACATTATTTTAGGTTGTGAGTTTAGGCAACCTTGTGTGAAACGCTCAAATTAAATCAAATTTATTCAACGACTTTAAATACTTTGAATTACTTTGAATTAATCTTAACTTCTTTCAGTATTTATCAAAATGATATACATTTTGAGGAGGGGAAAATGGACAGAAGGATTATATGCCATAAATAGAGATAAGGGTTTTCTCTGACACAACGTCAGTTAAGGTCTGTAACGCGACGTTACAATAACGTTAATTTTGGTAACGTAACGTTGGTTGCCAAGGTAGTGTAGAAAATGTGGTAAGAAGACGCTTTAGTTATCGTTAGAGCTTAAAATGTATAGAACGTTAATAAAATTGATTTTAGAGTCAGGACTTGATCATTTGGTGTTCACTCCATTATCGGGAAAAGCGACACACCATGTATAGCAAATTGAATCATTTTCTTTTCTTTATTTCGTTTGGCTATCAGCGTTTGAGATAATGACAGTCAACTGAAAAGCATGTTAAGCGGAGTAATCAGTAGACTGTCATAGTATTTTTATTTCATTTTTGTTTTCTTATTAATTATTTTCATTCCTACTTTTCTGCCCCCCCCCCGCCCCACCCCCCCCACCCCAAAGCCGTAGGCATGAACAGCCTTAATCGATACAAGTAGTAGTTTGCACGCGTTCGATATTATCTCAATGAGACTTATTTATCAATTTTCTTTCTGTCTCTCCTTTTCCTACACAGTTTCCTTTATACACAAGTTATACCTATTTAGTGAAGACTATTTGTCACGAACCGCCATGAGGAGTAAATTTGTAATTTCCTTATACGCCATATGTATATATGATCTGAGAGAATAAAGTATCTGTTCTGTTCTGTTCGTAACATGCAAATTGGTGATTTTCTTTCTTAGAAAATAAGTCTTGGCATACATGCATCAAGTCATTTTTTCTGTGGAAAAAACAACAACAAACAAACAAAATAAACCTCAATGTCTGTGTAAATTCTAAATTGGGAATCGTTTTCCAATCAAATTATCAAATAAATCGCAGTTCATCCCGTTTCACATTACTTTATATACACCACCCAACACGACCCCATAGTATATACGTAGCTCCAGATAAGGCGCCTTTTCAACCCACATTACGAAAACACGTCAAAATATATATTAATATATATTGAGATTTTTACCACCAAAAAATGAAAGCTTTCAGATGAAAAAATCTGGTAGTTTTTATATACCTGCTCAAAATATAGATTTTGGGTACTTGTTAGAACCGCACAACAATCTATGTTTTTTAGCAGAAAAAAGAAAATTAATGTATACTCCCGTAAATCCTAGTTTTATTGTATAAAAAGGGGTTTAAGGGGGTCAGAACTATACAGGCATTTTTTCGTGATGTTAATATTTTTTCCTTATTTCTCCATGGAATTATATGTTGTGTTACTCATTAGAAGCACTGACTGAGGCGCTTCTAATGAGTACCCACAACATGTGTTTCCATGGAGAAATAAGAAAAATAATTTCCTGATACCCCTCTTATCTGGAGCTATGAATTAAAAAAAAAGAGAATATGCGGGAGTATCTGCTATTATCCGATGTTGACAATTTTGTTGTTTCCATGCATACTTTACGATATTTGGGTCGAACCAAGTAAAAAGTGCCTTCGAAAATACGCGAATGCGGAGATTCAGATCATCTCAGTTGCGCAAACGCAAATTATCATCCAGACCTTTGCTCTTTATTCAAACGGTCCGTACTATACAATGATTCTGTTAGCGGACAGTGACGGCCCTGATCAGACTGCGTAGATGTCCGATGACACGTTTTCGGAAGGCGTTGCCCATTTATTAGATGTATTTAATGGATCTTTTCTCAATTTTCCAATTGAGCCGGGCACAGTATTTCCTACAAGATTGCATGTGTTTCCAGCGAAGACTCAGATCAGTCTGCGCATCCGCCCAATGTGATCAGAGTCTTCGTTGATGTTCTCTGTGGATAGCTTAAGGCCGAAATCATTTTCGTGTGGACAGCAAAGACTGTGATCAGAGTGATTAGACAATTTGCATGAAAATTTAAAGCCTTCTAGCTAGCTGATGGAGCACCAGTTTAGTACTACCTTCAATTAGTGAGACAGTATTAGATATAGATATAGATAATACGCTATCCTGGACAACCCGACTAGAAAATATACTAACAAATGCAACTATTAACTTTATTTATAAAACAGAATAAAATGCTACTTACCCGTATCTACTCGGAAATCGTTCTATAATGTAAACATCCTTCCATATAATGACTACTTCTGAACAATATGGGGCAAAGCCAACACTAGCATTGTCGATACAATGGTATTTTGTTTTTGTAAACAAAAGTAGGGACAGCTAGACCAATCTTAGACAAAAGTTTTGAAATGTCATCCAGTGACTTGTTTGCAGAGCTGAAGTGAATGTCATTTCCAGATAGGGTTTCGTATAAACAAACTGATGTTCAAGATAATGAATAACAAACCTGACACCAGTCTAGCTTACAGCCCCTTTTCTGTTTGACATCAGACATTCATGACAGAATATTACGACTATCTACTTTATGTACCAAAACCAAACATCGAGCTTTACCGGAAACTAATTTTATACTCCAGATTCAAAATATGGAATGCCATTCCAAAGAATATTAAAGAAAGAAACTCTGTTTCAGGATTCAAAGCGAACTATCAGCAGTGGTCAGTTTTACAAACATGTCTTCGTTTATATTTTACTGTATATTTAGACCGATCAAATTGACCTGTTGCTTTGAACTTTACATTAAGTATTTATTAGGACACGTCCACTCTACAACTAAAACGTGAGGGCTAGAATATTCTGCTTTCCACCCGAGACAGCTATTCACTTACCTTTACATGTAATACCGGAGCTGCGTTCAATGAGCAAGTTACTCACGAGTGCTTCTTGTTATATATAGGGTGTTTGATTATTTTATGTATCATTATTTTCATGTTTACTACAAGTTTCTATATATAAATAGACTTTTCTAGAAAAATATGTTTACAATAACAAGTTGTTTATGTTCTTTTTAGAACTTTACAGAAGGAATAGTCTAGATTGAGCTATATTTGGCATATCATAGAACATTTAGAATATTCTTGACTAAAACTGGAAAATGAGTGATGCCTTAATCAATTCGTTTTCTAGAATGTTCTTTGATATTATATAAGGAGAAAAGATTTTCATATTTGTATCTTTGTATACTTTCAACGGAAATTATTCTATCTGGATTACTTTAATATTTTATTCATTCTGGAAATAAACTCTGAATTCAGGGATTTTAATTTGTGGGATCAGAAACTGTTATTCAAAGGATTTGTTTTAAATATTCTTATGGAATATTTCTGAGGGACTAAGTGAACAAAACTTGAAAGATACTGTTTACTTAAATTCTTTTGTTTTCAATTTTGTCTTATTTCTTTTGATGAATAAATATTGTTATCTGCCCTGGACCACTGCTCTTGTCGGCGCCCGTCATTAGGTACATGGATCCAGGGCAAACATTCTCTTTTACTTTGCAAATCTGAACGCAGCCAAACATATACTTATGAATATTAATATGATCGGGAGGTCGAAGCGACAGGTCAAACTGATCGGCCAATAGGCAGACCACATTGACCTATCGCTTTGACTTTTTGATTACCATGAGTGTAAGTATACTTTACTGTTTGGACAGGTAAAAGAGATATTACCTATATAGGGGACTAAGTAGCTGTATCACTTTGAAAGCATGATTTCATGACTGTTTTACCTAAAGTCTCGGGTCATCAGACAAGGTTATATTTAACCTATATTATGTTGTATTGTGTATTGCTGCTATATGCACTGATGTACTTTGTTTGTATGTTTAGAAAGGATATCGGGGAGGGGGGGGGGTAGGGTGGTGGGGGATATCGGGGGGGGGGGGGAATCATTAGATATATCCGACTGGGCTTCCTCTATAAATAAATTATTATAAATTATTATTATTATTGCTGCTATATGTACTTTGTATGTTTAGAAAGGATCTTAGAGGGGCATTTGATATGAGTCCGACTGGGCTTTCTCTATAAATAAAGTCATTATTATTATTATTATTAATTATCATATTGTTAGTCTTACTCTCTGTTGCTTTGTGGTTTATTCTACGAGGCAATTTTTTTAAGTCTTGCCTAGTGTTATTTTGTTCTTGTGTTTTTCAGTCCTTTGAGCATTGCGATTACCTCGCAAGGAGAAGAGAGAGCTAATCTTAGTGCTTTTCGTACGTTTGTTCGATTTGCGCTTGTTTGGTTTTGTCTGTTTCCTCTTCTCTTCGTGTCTGGGAAGGGCTGCGGCTTGTGATTGTGGCACTCCCTGGACTTTTTGTTTACCGTTTTGGGATAGGAAATTGAAACATAGCTAAAAGTTTGGTGGTCTGCCTTTTTGTGTAGTTGCTAAGACGACTGAACGCTCCCATAGACAAATAATGGGAAAATGGTTAAGCTGCGTTTTCTCAATAACATGTGAAGTGACGTGAACCATATTTGGCAGTTAAGATCTTTAACAATTATCTACCCAAAATATGTGTTTTATGACAAATTGCCATTTTGTTTGGTTGTCATGCCAAAATTTTAAAGCAGGAACTTTGTAAACCTCAGTTTCATCAGCAAGAAAAGAATACCATGTTGCGCAGTAGCAAGAAAAACAAAACCCTGTTGCTCAACAACAGGGAAAGATGACCTTGTTGATTTGTCTGTTGTCTAGCCTTGTAAAGAAACATAGAACGTGTCGCATAGGTGGAAGTGGCAACATGCACTTGAAATATATCCTCTCCCATCATTTATTTACCTATTCAATGAAGATGAGAGCTTGGCAAGTCCCTGCCTTCTGGCAAAAATAAATAGGTTATAAAAATGATCCTTGCGAGCACACACACACACACACACACACACACACACACACACACACACACACACAAAGGCAAACATAACTGAAGTGTCTAAAACTTACAATATATGATTTAAGTAGCAAAAACTATAAGTTTCAATCAAAATTTATTCTACGAGGGTTATCTACCCCTGCCCCATGCTGCATACATGTATAGAATCATGCTTAAACAACTCTTCTGAAACCACATGGCCATTTTTTACCACATTTTATATCGGCCCTACTGTTTAATTGTTCAAATGGTCACGCTCCATTGACTGCCATGCCCATATATGGTAAAAACAATAACAAGCACATTCTTTTTCTTCAAAATCAAGAACTGCTCAAATGGTGATCCTTTCATTAATTGCAATGGCAAGATTGAAAAAATGATGTATAACATCTGCATAAATGTATCTGCAGTGGCTATTTTACTCAGGTTAGCGAGCCGTGGCCCGTATGCCATTTGCTATTACTTTATTGTTATAATTATTGTTTTGTTGTTATCATTATCCTTCTTAAATATTATAATTATTTTTATTATCCATCTTAAAGGATTCATGTTCCTCAAAAATAGACATTTTTTTTAATCCAAGAAAGGTTTAATAAATTGATATAAAGTATCAATACGATAATAAAATGTGGATTCTGACAGCCTGAAAAATTTCAGCTAGTCTCTCGTTTTTTAACTGGATCAAAAGTGAAATGATTTTTTTATCGTATCTCTGAATTAATGTTGCCAACATTAATTCAGAAATAAGTTAAAAACTCATTTAATTTCAAGAACGGGAGATTAACTGACATTATATAGGCTGTCAGGTGCCACATTTTATGATTGTATTAATACCATGTATCAATTTATTAAACCAATCAGACAATAAAATGTCTATTTTTGAGGAATATATAGCCTTTAATATTGATAATAATAATAATAATAATAATAATAATAATAATAATAATAATAATTTTTGTTTTTATTATTATTATAATTATTATTATTATTATCCATTTTAAATGCACTATTATTAAATTTCAGCTGACAGTTTCAATTGTTGCAATGAGGCAGAAATGAACAAGTAAGATATGGGCCATGACTTGTGAAAACGTGTCTTCGGGTATATGCGGACAGCGAAGGCCTAAATCAGCCTGCCCATCCCCGCTGTGTGATCTGGACTTTAACTGTCCGCTAACAGAATTATGTGGGACATTACAGGATGTATAAATTGAAAGCAAAGGCCCGGATGAGAATCTGTTCATGCGCAGGATGAATCTGAAAAAAAAGTAAAAGAAAAATCCAGAACAGAATTATGTGGGACACTACAGGATGTATGAATTGAAGGCAAAGGCCCGGATGAGAATCTGTTCATGCGCAGGATGAATCTGAAAAAAAAGTAAAAGAAAAATCCAGGGGATACCACAATCACAAGTCGCAGCCGATCCCAGACACGAAGGAGGAAGAGGAAACAGACAAACCCAAACAAGCGCAAATCGAACAGACGAACGAATTGCACTAAAATTAGCTCTCTCTTTCCTAAGCGAGGTAATTGCAATGTTAAAAGGACTGAAAAAATGCAAGAACAAACTAAAACAAGGTAAGACTTGAATCTGTACATTTTGAGCATGTTTGAAGACACCTTTTCGCTTGTCAAGGCCCATATGATTATCGCCCACCATACATTTCATGATTCCGTTTATACTGGTCAATTCTTGAGTATTATGTAGAGAACTTAATGATGACAAGTCCGTTAATTCTTTTTAAAATATATCAGTATACATATATTTGTTTTTTTTTTCATGACAAAAACGTTAAAATCCGCATGTAAAAAATCCTACCAAAATGCAACTTACATGCATTCAAGGCCAGCATACAACTCTCCTACTATTCATATCAGTAGTTACACTAATCCATAATACACTATTCTGTGTATTTAATTTAACTTGAAAAAGATTAACTCTAATTAAAGTTTATATTAATAATTTAATACTGAATTTAATATTTCAAGCTAGAATTGTTTGAATATACATATTGATTGATTCATATCTGATTTATTCTAATTTCAGTCAAAATGTCGTAAACGGTACCTATATTAAGCAACCACCTGCATCAAAATGCATTGGCGTAGCGCTCGTTACGCAACTTACGCATGTAACATGAGTAGCGTGTGTTATATACTTAAGAAAAATATTTGCAATTAAGAGATATCAACTAGCATAAAACATTTTCTTTCTCTACCATAGTGGCTGCGCTTAAAGGAAAAAAAACCTTCAAAAATAGGAGCTACATAACGCGGCATCTGATCAGAGGATAAACTGTTTGCAACTCTTCAATCAGTTTTCGCTACTCCCACATGTCGTAAAATGGCTTTTGGTATCTCAGGTAGGCTGTGCTTCGTGATAAATATGATGCGTAAATACTGTATACAAATATTTATCAATGGTTTCTTTGGTGTGGTTTGGTTTGGAGTTAAACGGCCCAGTCAACACTATTTGGTTTAGAGTTAAACGGCCAAGTCAACACTGTTAAGTCATGTCGAGCCGATCAGCTCACCTAACCACACCTTTCTTGGGCGAACGTAGTCCTCTGGACGGTTAATAACCGGCATTTGTGTTCATTTGTTTCGCCAGAACTGACAACTGATCATCAGTTGGACGCGTATCCGACTGAGCCACGGCTAAAAAAATCCTATAAAAATGTAAAAAGAGGAAAATGTATCCTTTCTCATGAAAATGACATTTTGAGTCAAAATGGGGAGGCTTGGCTGAACCACACCATGAACCCTTTTTGGAAGCATCCCTGTGACATGATGCAGATATAGATATGGATGGTACAAACTGAGCCGGGTCACAGTATTTCCTACGACTGCATGTGCGCGCAGCGAAAACTTCTGTCTGCAAATCAGCGCAACCTGATCAGAGTCTTCACAAAACATTCTGTAGGTAACCAATGATCCAAAGCGGCTTCAGCGATTATTTTGGTCAGACTGCGTGGATACGCAAGCGGATTTGAGCCTTTGCTAGGCGCATATGCAGTCTTATAGGAAAACGTGTTCCCCGACTCTGTTGTTATCATCCATGTCCCTAGCGGCATCATGTCGCAGAAACGCTTGCAGAGGGAATTCGATGGGGGAGGGGGTCTGGGGGAGGGGAGTTCAGCCCCGGCTCACTGTTTTATTTCTGTTTCAGCTCAGAATGTTGCCAGATGGATATCCCTGAGAATGATCTCCAGTTTAGCGCTACTGGTCAGACCTGCATGAACGTTCCGAGAAGTAAAAGGGCGCCCACTGTCGACTGCCCATTCCGTGAGTAGATGCTCTTAATTAACCTTGACAGTTGTACCTGATAATTTACATATTGGCTGACGATATTTACAGTTAAAAGAGCATGTCGTAGTCCAAACAGTAATTTAACCAGTTCCGGAACCTGACTAGACAAAAATAGGAATTCTTATTCATCTTCAAATAATTTTCTCACTACTGCCCAAGTGAGGTCAAAAATACCAGTAAATCAGGAATTAGATTGTGTATTTTATCTGCATAATAATACAAGGGCGAGTCAATAAGAAAACAGCCTAACTTATTTCTGGGTGTTCCAGTGCCATCAGCCCAGAACTGAAAAAAGCCAGGGTCCTTATCTCTGACCCACTCCTCAGCTGCCGCCACGACTTCTTCGTTGGACCGGAAATGACGTCCAGGGATATCCTTGTTCAAGTTTGGGAATAGGAAATAGTCACTAGGAGCTAAGTCCGGAGAATAGGCGGGGTGCGGTATTAGCTCGTACCCATTCCGCTCAACAGCATCCATTGCAATTTTGCAAATGTGGACTCTTGCATTGTCCTGTTGGAGCAGAATCCCTTTGGAGAGTTTACCTAGGCGTTTTTCACGGATCACAGTTCTCAGTTGGTCGAGCAAATTTGCATAATACGCAACTGTTATTGTACTTTTCTTTGCTAGAAAGTCCAACATAATAACGCCTTGTGCATCCCAAAATACAACTTCCATCACCTTGCCAGCAGAGGGTTGCGTTTTGAACTTATTTGGCTTCGGAGACCCCGGCCCTTCACTCTGGCGACTTTAAGCTTTATTCTCTGGCTCATAATAATGGACCCAGGTCTCATCTACAGTCACCAGACGTGAAAGGAAATCATCTGCCTTTGACCTAAACCGCTTCAACAATGCTCTGTATACTGATGCTCTGGTTGCCATTTGCTCGTCGCTAAGGGTTTTTGGGACCCAACGGGCTGTTAGCTTGTGCATACCCAAGCGATCATGTAAAGTTGTTGAAACGCTACCATGTGAAATGTGTAATGCATTCGCTATTTCTTCCACCTTAATCCGCCTGTCAGAGTACACCAGATCCCGTACTTTGTTACACATTTCTTCATCGGTGGCATCTGATGGGCGTCCAGACCTGCTTTCGTCTTCTAAAGACGTTCTACTACGTTTGAATTCCCCAACCCAGAATTTAACTTGTGCATACGAACGTGCAGAAGACCCATAAACATTGGTCAACTCGCAATGTATTTCCTGATCTGTTTTCCCTTTCAATACAAGTACCGAATTACAGCACGATACTCAACTTTTGACGAGAAGCTTACTTTTGCATCGCTAGCCATGTTTGACATTCAATATCTTATGAGTGAATAACAAGATAAGGGTGCAATTTTGCCCTCAGGCCTAAAATATGTATTGAAACAAGGCAAGAAATTCTTGGGTGTCTCGGTCAAAAGGAAATGGGTTAGGCTGGCTACTTACTGACTTGCCCTCGTACTTTTACTTGCATTTCTGTGTTTTCAAAGACCAGTGAATTCAGTGAATTGTTTTTCTATATTCTATAAACTTAAAAGAAGAACATTTTCAACAAATAAAAGTTATCTGCTGTCATTAGTTGAGTAGGTAAAATAGAGATATATAAAGTGGCAATTTCATTAAAATGATATATTTTCATACCTAAGAATCACTAACTCGTTTATTTATATCTACTGTATGTTCAATTTTGAAATTACTTGGGAAAAAAACAACCTCCCGGAAATCCTATTTTACCTTGCCAGATTCCGGATCTGGCTGAATTCCTATTTTGACGATAACAGATACACTTTCAAGGGAGGCAATTAAATCAGTTTTTGTCTATCTTCTGAAAAGGGACCCCCTACAAAAGGAAACAATTTGCTCCCCTTAACCCATTTATGCCGAATAAACTCTTCTACCTGAGATTTGCGGACAGGTCCATTTCTAATAGGAGGGGTGTCAGGTTTTTTTTGTATCATTTCCTTGTTTTATTGGAATTCCTGTATTAAATGCAAACAGTCTAGACGTTAATCAGACGCCGCGTGTTGCGGCGTCTGACCTGGGTCTAGACTGTTTGCCAATGTCTTATTTATGGGACGTCAGGCATAAATGGGTTAAAAACAAATTCTTTGCTAATAGAATAGACCCTGTGTTTTGCGAGGAAAACAAAAAGTCTGTCATAAAAGTGATAAAAATGGCACAGAGTCTAAATCGCAAAAATGGTAGAAAATTGGCGGAAAACTAAGGCACAAAAATGGTAAAAATGGCAGAAAACTAAGTCACAAAAATTGTAAAAAAAATGGCGCAAAATATACCGAATGTATCCCGGTCCCTGATTGGATTTGGCAATTCGCAAGCTTATTTTCTGAAAAAAAAAAAAAGTCAGTAATTTGTCGTCTGCTGATGTGGCGTAACATGGTGGTGTTGCTCTTTGAAAAATAAATCTCGTTTGGTCATGTTGTGTGAAACTTTATAGTGTCAAACAAATTTGTAGGAGATGACACTCTAGTTGTTTTTGAATTACTTTAAGAGAAAATAAGACTTGATATCAAGTAAAGCTGACGATTCACATGAAATGTCATCTTTTTTCTATGCAAAATGAAAGAAAAAGGCTTCAAATTGTCGTCTGCTGTCGTTGTGATTGGCGCTTTAGGATTTAATATATCATGTGTCAATTTGATTTTAAGCAGTCCCAACACTGACTATAGTCTAAGGCTTTTTGAACCGCAACGCCAGAAAGCGTATCTTCGGACATGTGCGCTCAGTAAAAGTTCAAATCCGCCTGCACATTCACACAGTCTGAGCAGGGTCTTCACTGGGAGCATTTTGGATAGCCAAAGACGCAACGTTTCTTCTAGCGGGTAACGAAGACTGATCAGGTTGCGTGGAACCCTGATTTGAGTCTTCGTTTGGCGCACATATCAGAAGGTACACTTGCTCACGTTTTGGCTAATACCTGTAACTGGTTATTTGGCAAGAATATTGATATTTCTATTTTTCATCACGAAATAAAATGTAGTGGGTACTTACTGAAAGTGCCTCAAATCTTGTGGATAATAAAATATTGTTACGTGCCGAGGGTTCTACAGCTCTGACGGTGTTTCAGGACCAATCGCTAATCGCATATACATTTGCTAACAAAAACCGGCACTGACTAATAGTGAAGTTGTCGCCTGCTTGACAACAAAGCTCTGGTCTACTGAGACCCAGATTTTGTGTAAAAATAAAAAAAGTGGACCGGCTCAGTATAAAAAGGGGCGGGATTTCCTTACTAGCGGGTCAATTTTGTTTATTTAACTGAAGGGAGTGAAAATTAAACGGAATTCATGATTGTGCTGAATGAAATATAGTTTAAAAGTCAGTTCTAGAAAACGCTACATTATTTGTTCCATTAGCACTAATAAGTATTCAACGTCTATCAACTGTTAACTGAAAAATAAAACATTTAGCACGCTTCGAACGTATACAAGACTGTTGTTTGCAACAGTGGTCACAAGCAAGCACAAGTCAATGATTCTTACAGTTAATAAACTGTAATCTTACTGTTATGGAAAGGAAAATTATTACAGAGCAAAATTAATGTACAAAATCTGTTACCGTATTGGAAAGAAGATTTTATATTTTGCTGACTAAAATACAGACTCAAAACAAATCTGCAAGTGAATAAATTAAATATAGAAGAAAACTGAATAAAATATCTTCTTTTACAAAGAAATTTATTTACCTAATATTCATTAGTTTTATTAAAAAAATAAAATCATAAGGATGATTTATCAAAAATGTAACGGGCAGCGCCTCGCAAACATGTGGGACTCGCCTTTCATATTCCACGGTCCAACATCCCATAAACCCACAAAGGATTGCTGCGGGATTCCAAATCAAAAGCAAGGATGCTGTGAGATCACGTGGCCCCACGCCGTTGGACGACGTTCCCACAAGGAAAGTTTTGCTCGTCCGCCGGGGTAATTTAAATTTTCAAAAATAAAACCCCAAAAGAATATACTAATTGACGCTACCAATTATAAAATTTCTCTGCGCATTGTTTTATATACTCGTAATTAACTAAATGCATCACCGGTCTGATGCATGTAACATGTTAACACCATGCCTTGTTGGTACAGCAGAGAATACGAGCGTACTAAAAAGAAACCGTCATCATACGTCTAAAAGACAAAGTATTAGAACTACAGACTTAATAATTTAAAAAGATCTGCACTAACATCCGTCACTAGCTTTTAACACACTGAATGCATTAATTGTGTTAAATTTCTTCAACTCAGATGACGAGTAAGTGCTCACTGAAGACACCATATTTGACAATAAATATAACCACTATATAAGAAGCATGCATAACTTTACTAGATGACGGAGGATTACTCAGATTACTCGGGCTGATTAAACGGACTGACGGTCACCTAAAATGCTGACCCTTAAATGCAGTAAACAACATTAAACTACATGTAGCACACAGTAGGTACTAACACTGTCTTGGAATGCAAATACTTAGTTTGCAGTTCAAGTTTGTGAAGGTATAAGACACACTCTGGATCTCATGAGAAGATTTGCTGACACTGAATCGTCTTCCTCTTGAAAAAATAAAAACTTATCCTCTATTACTACAATTTCTACAAACACACAAATGATTGAGAAACAAGAGACGATAAACTTATATGAGATGCAGGACAAGTGTACACCTGACAAGGACGACCGTTCCCAGAAAATCCCACAAAAATACAGTACTTATTAGTAATAGAGTAACTCATATGCATTCCCCATGTATCTGAATGCCACATAGACAGAAATGGAATGTAACTACTATTTACATATAATGTCAGGTAATGCTTCTCCCGTCTCGCTCAAAACTGCAGAAAATCCTTACCCTTCCTCTGTTCTATAAACTATAAATCTCTCACTCTCTCTCTCTCTCTCTCTCTCTCTCTCTCTCTCTCTCTCTCTAACATTAATGTCTTAATTCTATTCAGTAAATATTTGAGTATTCTGTTCTGGTCTGTTCTCTTCTTCTTTAACGGAATTAATCTTCCTTTCGGTATAACTCTTCCCTAGCACGGATGGCATCTTGGGCTCGTTCACCTTTGCTTTGGTATTTCCATTACCTTCCTTAGCCTGGTGAATGCATGCACCATCTTACTCATAACGCAAGTATTCTCTACCAAGGCCTTCTCCATTCTTTTATTCACACGCCGGTTCTTGGTAATATCACCCGTGAGTCCTTGTATTGCTTCTACCATGGCATTGATGGCAACCTGGCTGATCGAGAAGATTGGTTTCTCGCTGGCTTCGTTCCTCACCTTCGTTTGGGCTCGTACAGTTAGCGATGTTTTGACTGCTGTCGCTAAAGTATCAATATCCTTTGGAGGAAGGAGTAGGGACATGATATTCTCCCTTTGGACAGCTTCATCTTGAACTTTAGTGGTGGATGGAATCATTATTGTAAGAACGAGACTTGAGGTTGGGGTTGGACATGGTGTTTGGAAGCACTAGAGTATGGCTGGTGACTGCACAGCTCGGCAACATCCAAGGCTGAAATATGGAGCTAGCTGATGCTGTTTGGTCTCAAGTAATGTTAGCATGGTCCGGGGTTGGCAAAGTATGACTGGTGGTAAAAGAATAATATGTAATTCTGGAGGGATGATCAGTTGCTGGGGAGATCCAGTGCTGAAATATGGCTGACCTAGGTGGCATCATCTCTAGTTGGTTAACCAGAGTGGCTGCTGACATTTGGGGGGTGCTGGAGGTCCTCAGTGGCTATGTGGAGGGGTCTCATCAGGAATGAACAACAGGTGGTGGTTTGTGGCATCAGGGTCTGGTAATCTATGGTGTCAAGCATCATCGGTGTCTGTCCGGCCGAGTTGGTTAGTATCATCTAAGGATGAGAGGCTATACTTCATGCTGGCGCTGCTGACGTCGGTGACATGGTCAGTAAAAGTGGATTTTATCTGTCTGGTGGGCTACTAGTATTGACATGTAACGGGTCAGACTGACTTTGGTGGCAAGAGTCCTCATGGTCTGCGTGGCCACGAAAACATTCTGTATACCCAGGCTCTGGAGCATGGATGTAGCTGGTGTCGTCTGATACTGGTAGGCGGCTTAGGCAACCAGAGATATCAGGGATGTGTGGTAGGAAGAACCTCTGGTATCATAAAAAGACCTGCTGACTGGGGACGTAAGGTAATTCCCAAACTGCCGGAGCTCTTAGTCTAGGTTCCCTGACAACATTCTTGACACAGCCTGCGTGACGGGATCGGCTGCTTCACTGTCTCGCTTCAAGATGATTTGTTGCATGAACTGGTCAGTGCTCTCTTCGGTTGACAGCTGAGTGTAGCCGACCGAGGGCCGATCTTATAGGATTTAGAACTGGCCATCAAGCAGTCCTCATGGCCATCTCGAGATGTGATCTTCCAAGCATCTCTTCTACCGACCATAGACTTAGTAGCTTCCATAGACTTTTCCATCATTCACTCGAAGCATACAATGACCACCCCATGAAGGCTTAGGCAATATATCCGGCACTCATTAACTATGCTAACTAGATATTAATGTATCTGGACATTTGCATTCTAAATTTATCGGCTAAGATCGAAGGTGCATACTCGGTTGTCGTCTAACACCTTGTAAATGATAATGTTGCCACTCATCGTCTTAAGTCGCAAGCAAATGAGGCTTTTTTCGAACAAATATGTGTGGACACTATTTCATATGAGTAGGTTCGGACGCTACTATGAACACATCTATGCGGTTCCTTCTCAGAACAAATTGCTTTAGACCTTACCTTGAACACATCGGTGTGGGCTCTACTTCAAACAAATCATTGCAGAAACCTTGTCAAACGAACACTGTGGGCTTTTCCTCGATAGAGTCGTGTATAAAATTATTTCAAATAGTCTGTTCACATTTTTTGAACAAAATTTACTTGATTCACCCACGAACAAATCTGTGCTAACCCCTCAAACAAATCGGTTCTGATGCCGTCTTAAACAAAAACAATTGTTCTCTTAGGACAAATAGTACGGAATTTCGCCTCAAATTAATCTGTGCACATATCTCGAACAAATTGCACGAGGGGTGTTCAAATATAAATGCAACTAGGCCAATATCTCGCTTTTAACCACGATTTGCACGAAATAGGTACATAGATGGTTGTATAAGCTCTCCATTGATATAATACATGTGTAAATCCGTTCAGTCTAGCTTTGACGATTGCTCGATTAACACTGTATACTGGTGTACAATAAAGCTAAAATGGTTGGGAAAAGGTCTCCTTTCACTGACCAAATACGGTCCTATATCAAGAACCGCTGTATTCTTGGTATACAGGCGAAAGAGATATTTAATGAAACAAAGCGGCCATTGTATGCAAATATCTGAAACAGGAAAAGGTTGTCGAGCTTCCGCACCTCCTTATTCGCCAGATCTTGCCCCTTGTGACTTTTTCCTACTCCGGAGGCTAAAAAACACGAAGAAAATATCAAACGCTCAAAAATCTCGGTTCGGCTATTTTTCAGTGTCTGAACAGTATGCCTCGAAAAGATTATAAAAAAGCATTGAAAATTGGATTAAAAGACTGAAACTTTGTGAATCACATGGTGGCGAATATTTTGAAGGATTGAGATAAAGATTTTGGCATTGTTTGTTAAGCACTTCTGAAAATTAACCCAGTTACATTCATATTTGTATACCCCTCGTACGTATTCAATCTTAAACGAATTTGTGCGGACTCTCGAACAGGTCAGTTCGGCCTCTACTTTGAACACATTGGTGGGAACCTTTGACCAAATTTTGGCGAAATCTAATTTAAAACAATTGTGCAAACTCTACTTTGAACAAATCTGTGGTAACTATACTTTGAACAAATTTGTGCAAACTACTTTGAACAAATATGTGCAAACTACTTTGAAGAAGTTTGTGGTGACTATCGTGGTCATCTCAATTACTCGTATGGATTCTATGTTGCTGAGATTGTTTCAGATTTAACCTCGAACAAATCTTCTCGACTCTACTCCAAACAAACCCGGATCAGGTGACTAAGCGGATGATCCAGAACAACCTTTAAACCTACTCCGATTTCCACAGTACTGCTTTACTTTACCTCTAGGTCATAGACTCTTATGCCTTCTTTTCTTAAATTTTGCCATCCATACATAGGATCTGATTACTGATGAAAATACCCCAAAGCATATCCTAATGTATGCCCTTTCAGCAAAATCCAAACTTTTGCTCTCACAGCTTCTCGCTTATCAGTACTCATTACATCATCACGACCGCAGAACTATCATGGAAGTCCTTGTAATAGTTTAAAGTAAGCTTGACGGTTTATTTGACTTGATCTGCGCTTAACAACATTAACCACAATTTTTGTCTATGATCCTGTAAATTTGTTCAATAGTCTCCATTTGAAGGTCTGCCCCATTTAGGACAGTCCAGTACTTTCTCATTGTTCATGCATAAATTACCCGTACGCAAATGGGTTTTTGTCAAAGATCAGGCCTTAATAATATTCAACACTCTGGATAAAGAGAATAACTGTTGTTGACTCTCAGAGGATAGAAGCAGATGTTTCCTCGAGCAGCAGGAGGGGGGGGGGGGGTTGGAGGGGGAGGCGAGTAGAGTAGCTAGATGGGGCCGCGGATCGGGCCGCGGAGGCTCCCACGTACATAAACAATTGGTAATTGTGTGTGTACGTCGGGGCGTCCTCGACCTACATAAATAATTGGTAATTGTGTGTGTACGTGAAGACGGCCCGACCTACATAAATAATTGGCAACGGCCAGTCTATGTTTGAGAACCGCCCGAGCCCCTGGGGGAGGGGGGGGGCGGGGCGAATAGAGTAGCTAGATGGGGCCGCGGATCGGGCCGCGGAGGCTCCCACGTACATTAACAATTGGTAATTGTGTGTGTACGTCGGGGCGTCCTCGACCTACATAAATAATTGGTAGTGTGTGTACGTGAAGACGGCCCGACCTACATAAATAATTGGCAACGGCCAGCCTGTGCTTGAGAACCACCCGAGCCCCTGGGGAGGGGGAGTAGAGTAGCTATATGGGGTTGCGGATCGGGCCGCGGAGGCTCCCACGTACATAAATAATTGGTAATTGTGTGTGTACGCCCGGCCGTCTCGACCTACACAAATAATTGCTAATTGTGTGTGTACGCCGGGCCGTCGAGACATACACAAATAATTGGCAACAGCCTGCACTCCGCCCGAGCCCCTGAGGATGCCCCCGCCCTTGCCGGCCCGGGGCTCTGAATGCAAAAAAGGAGGCATCGCGCCCGATCCCCTGGGGACGGCCCCCACCCTCGCCAGCCTTGGGGCTCTGAACGCAAAAAGGAATGACAAACCACGTACCTGTACACGCAACTATCCGATTTATCTGGTTCACATCCGTTCTGCTTGGCGAATGTGTAGTGGGAAATTACGTATAGGATTATGTGCGCTGAATGAACAGCAGCCGTCTCCATCGCACAGACCTCCCTGGCCGAGCCCGTTATTCAGGCCCCTGGATAGCATCCAGCCCGCTCCGCTATGGCGCCCGAGCCCCCCCCCCCCCTGGGGACGGCCCCCGCCCTCACCGGCCCGGTGGCCTGAGCGCAAAAAAGGAGGCACTTACCTGTATGCCATAAGGTTGGTCTGGCTTTGACTAGCTAGCCGATTTAATATACTTCCATTATCGATTTTGTATTGAATACCGCTGGTTTCCCGCTCAGCTTCGGTATTGCACAACAACAAAGTGAAGCTTTTAAATGTTAAATTTACAGGTATCTATCGTCCCAAGGGGCACACACATGCACAGGTTAAAGAGTAGCGCTACTACATACCATACACACGCATACACCACAGACATTGCCGGCACTTCTAGTAAGCCTCTAACGACTTTCGCCTCATACATAGTTAGGCGCTGAAGGCAGGGGTGGTCGAGCATTAGAAGTGTGAGAGGTCCTGGTCAAGAAAAAGCCCCCCCCCCCCCCCAGATAAAATTGAAAAAAAAAATGACCAGGAACTCGGGGGGCTTTAGCAGCAAGGGAGGGGGGGGGGGGGGGGGGCGAGTAAAGTAGCGATATCGGGACCCAAAGGGGCTCTCACGTAGACAACAATTCGTATCTACGTCGAGACGCTCCCACGTAGACAAACAATTCTGTATGTACGTCGAGACGCTCCCAGGTCACTTCGTCCGCGAGCATAGTGAGAGCCCCTGGGGACGCCCCCCACCCTCGCCGGCCCGGGGCGCATCTATTAAAGAAGTGGGCGACTGCTGATATACCACTACAAGCGACATGCCCAAGGGACAACACATGCAAATGGCTAACCGTGAGCTCAACGGAGCTGTGGTAAAAGCTGTCTTACAGACTTTTGTAAAGTTCATCTGGTGAGACTCCGTAAAGGCTCACGCACTCAGCCCTGCAGGGGTTGTGGGGTAGGAGTTACTAACAAGCAACAGCTCTGTTGTCAGTGCGGGTATAGGAGTGACTGGCGTTGTGCAACAAGAGCGACGCGAAAGGAATTTGCGCGTCTGGCCGCCATCGAGATTTCCATTTAGAGGAAGGTGATACAAAGTATATACCCATCTGACACCATGGCTACAGTTGATGACCATGATCGAAGAAATACTCGCATAGTTCGAGCCAAGGCCCATCCTGGATGAGCCCATTCCAGAAGCTGAGGAAAGACTCCGCCCCCCCCCCCCCCACCCCACGCGGCCACTTCGACCACAGTGGCCATTTACCGACCTGGATGATCGTGTCCCTCACCCAGTAAGACTCCCGGCTTACGAGCCGTGGGCCGAGATACTTAACGACGCCAAAGACGAATTCGAGGTAGATGGCGCCGCCGCGGTCTTCTCTACATGGAGGGTTAAAGGAGAAGACCCGCTGGACATCGGTGATGTCGAGATCGCCGACGGCATGCATGCCAGAGCCGGCAGGTTGGCACTGGACGCTCGGATGGCCGACGCCAGGGCTGCCCAACTTCTGGCGGCTCTCCCAGGAGGCATGGTGTTTCACCTGAGAATCAAGTTTCTCCGGGAGAAAGCTGAAGATGATTGGGTCCTTGAAGACAAGTTTGATCCAGTCCGGGCTGAGCGAAAGAAGGGCCGGGGGGTCGTCGAGGTCGCTCGGAACACAAGCCCTGGGTTATTGACTAGAATCGACAGTGTGTTCTATCAGAACGCCTACCCCGTCACCGCAGTTGCCTACGGCCTCTACCCCATCAGAGACCCAGACCCGGCCAATCTCGCCCCGTTGAAAGATGGCGACCTCAACTGTGTGGCTCAGCGAGTTGTGGAGCACTTTGAGGGCGCTTTGAGAGGCCATGGACTCACACCCACACGGCGACAAAAGATCCAGGAGTGGGAAGAGAGAGTCCACGAAACCGGCGCCACGGTCGATGACGTAGCTGAGCTGGAAAAGATCCTCTGGAGACCAATAGTCCTGAAGGACACTGCTGGTGAAGAATCTTCAACCGCGGTAAATACAGCAGAAACTGGTCCATAGAACTCATCTACCACAATGGCCATGCCTGGTCCAATGATCTCCACTTCCCGCAGTCCAGAGAGGTCCACATCTATGAGGGTGATGTCTGGCACGCCATCCGGGAAGTCACCCAGGGCGAGCCATTAGCGGTCTGGCTCCTGGGCGGTCAAAACCGACAGCTCTCGGTCGACCAGTTCGTGCTCCAGGACGGCCGCACCTACAGGACACGAGAGGCCCACGAAAGACTCAAAGCGATCTGCGCCAAACTGGGCAACCCTAAACTTGCTGAGAGAGCCTTCGGGAAAACCACGCGGCTAGCATTATGGCAAAGGAAAGGAACGGCTGGAAGTCAACCCAAGCCAACCTCCTCCCAGACATCGAGAAGGCCTGCGTGGAGCACGGGCACGGCGGCCTCTGGAATTCGATGGGTTATGACACGAGGGAAGTCACTCCTATCGACATGAAGGCCTGCTATCCGGCATCCTTCCAGGGTATGGGTGAAGCCAAATCCTATTTCGAGCGGTTCGGGCATCCGACTCACCGCATGACCCGCGTGGCAATTAATGGCCCTCTCCCCAAAGACATAGGCACAGGCTTCGCCGTGGTTCAAGAATGGGAGTTCGAGGCTACCTGCCATCCGGTCATCCCTGCCTGGTTTGGAAGGCATTTCTCCGAAGGCAGTTGGGCCCCGACACAGCTCCTTGCCTTCCTGGCAGACTGGCCTGCTGAGGTCTCTCAAAGTCAGGGAGGCGATCATCTTCGAGAAGCAGACTGAGGTTTGGTTGCCCGAAAGCAGGGACCGGGCCTGCCCCGACATCGGCAAATTCACCCAGGGCAGCAAGGCAGATGGAAAAAGGCTCACAAGGAGGTTGGTCACCGACCGCGGCGAGCTCGACTACCTTGTCCGGGACACCCGCCTCTCGGGCACTTTGGTCGGAGCGCCAAAGAAGTGCGAGCTGGGTCAAATCCTCACTTACTACGATGGTTCCCAGCCCCAGTTCGTCCACCTGAGGGCAAGCATGCTGGCCTACGCCCACATCAACCTCCTCTCTATGCTTTCAAGGTTTGAACCCGATGAGGCTGTCCGAGTGGCAACCGATTCCATCTATGTAAAGAAAACGGCGCTCTGCACGTTCGAGGGGGGTCGGGGCCTACAAGCCTCATGAGGTGCACCCAAAAGGGCATTGCCGCATCTGTCTCACCTACCACGACAAGGCAACCCCGAGGCCACCACGAGATGGGATTGCCCCAGCCCAGTGGCGTGACAAGGGCGAGAACCACTACATGCCGATGTAACACGCAGCCTACGTCGCCAAGCCTGACTACAAAGCAACAAAAAGGGACCTAACACCCAGCACCGCGCCGCGCCACGACGATCCCCTGACCCGGCATTAGCTGAGCTACCTAAACGGCGGCGGGATAGCGGTAAAACCGTGCGAGGGTTCGAAGTCTTCCGTACCAGAAACCCCCTCGTCTTCACCCCGACCCATCGCCTGGCCAGAGATGCGGGGCAGGGGCGTCCAGGCCCAGACCTATCACAGCTTCTTCCGCTGGAGTGGACAAACGGACTGGACGCCCGAAAGGATGGGACAGAAATTCGTTCCCCGTGTGATCATCTGGGACGAGGTCTGCACAGTGCCCAGCCCCACTTTGGAAACCTTCCTCGACTGGCTCGAGGGTCGGGGCGTCCAGGTCATCTGCCCCCAATCGCCGAAGAAATGCCACACGACTGGCTCCACGGGCATGCCGCTTATTACGAAGAGGTCGAGGTAGACCACAGAGCCAATTACCCTCTTCTCAAGGCCCTCAAGAAGCGAATACGCCTTAAGCCCGACAGGGTCCAGTGCTGAGAGGTGCGAAAGGCGCTTCCTGGTTGCCTCGGGTGGGAACGCTTCGTGGAAGCCTGGAAGCCATGTGATCTCATCTTGACCTCGAGGCAGAAGGTTCGCGACCGGGCCCAGAGGCTGCTGTTCGAGCGCCATGAGGAGTATTTCCCGGACACCTCCGTGCCTCTGTTATATTGTCCCAAGGATACTCGGCGGCAAAACATCATGGTCACCATCCCTGGGCCCTTGCTGGATGGCAGGCCAGACCAGCAAGAGCTCGTCCTGAACCACGTCGTCGAGGTGCTATTGAAATATGCCCATGAGGTCCTCGACGGCAAGTGGGGCCAGGACTGGGCTCTTGGCTACGCCCTCACCATTCACTCGAGCCAGGGTCTCACAGTTGCCAACCCCAAGAAAGTCTAGATCATAGACGACTTTCTCCAGTGGTCCAACCTGGCTTATCTTGCAGTCTCACGGGTGGAGTATCTCAGCCAGCTCGAGCGGGTAGTATGCCCCCAGTAGAGGGCTCTGAGAGTGCACGCGCACTCACCGAGCAGCAGCTCCGCAGTCCAGAGGAAACTGGTGGCCTACAAGCGACAGGACCAAGCCAAGGGGCTCAGGTTTAGCCTGAAGGTTGATCACATCCTAGCACTGAAGGAGGCTCAGAACAATCGCTGTGCCGCGTGCAACATCGAACTATGGGCTTACCAGCCAAAGGACACCCAGTAGTTCAGTGTCGACCGGTTCGACAACTCCGCGGGCCACATCCGAGATAACGTCAGGCTGACCTGTCTCGAGTGCAACCGAAAAAGAGGAGCAGCAGTGCTCAGCGCTTGAGAACCCCATCCGGAGGAAGCTGAGTGTCGGGCGGCACTACAAGGAGTTCCTCCTTGTCAAAACCACGTGGCGGGCCGTCATGCAAATAATACAACACAGGCTCACCGGGCTTGGCCATCGAGCGTCCGAGCCGGTGAACCGTTAAAGACATACAGGGTCAACCGCACAGCGCCGACCGCCCTCCAACTCGCCGGGCTGGTACAGATAGCGAACACCAACACCTGAAGGGAGCCTCTGCTTCTTGAGACCAACAGGGCAGTCGGGAACTACAGAGGAGGGCTTTTGCGCCACGGTCTTGGCTTTTATGGCGTCGGAGAGGTTTTTTGCCAGTCAACCTGGTCACTTCGCCGTTCAGAGCGGCTACGACGCTAGGCAGCCGAGCCACCCTGTTGACCTCTGACCCGAAGGGAGGAGCATCTCCTGAGCATACTGGTGTCCAAAGAGCCGCTCAGCCAGGGTCCGGTTCAAGCGCTCCACGACGCCTTGGTCCCGGTGGATGTCAACACGTCTAAGTTGGACCTCGACCCCGTGTTTGGCGAGCAGCTGGCTCACCGCACCCATGAACTCGCGTCCAGGGTCAACCTGAAGGAGCTTCGGCCAGCGCAAGGGGCTCCGGCTTGTAAGTCCGTGCCAGGCCATCGGCAACCTCTGCCGCGGTCTTGCTAGTCAGAGGCGCAGCCTCTTTGTAGCGCGAGGCCACATTAACGACCGTGAGAGCGTAGCGGAAGGTTTCCTCCCTACGCGGTCGTGTGGTAGAAAGAGCAGATCCGCCTGGTGGGCCTAGTTCGGCGTGGCGATTTCAAACTTCGACCGCGGTACGTGCCGTGGGGCAGGCAGATAGATCTGCCAGATGGCCTGCCTTTTGAACCATTCCTTGGCCTGCTGCTCAGTCACCTTTGCTGCAGACGCCAGCTTCTCGATGGCTGCGAGCCCCTTCCATTAGCCTCGGGGGCTGTAATATAGGGCAGAGAGCTTACTGTAAGGTATTCCAGCAGCTTGACCAGTCTCCAACTTGCGGACGCCACAGGCTCAGAAAGCTGTCCAGTTGTCGCCCGGAGGTTGGTCGGGCCAGCCAGCACTCCCGCGGCGAACCGAATGGCTGCCCGTTCATCTTGCCGCAAGAGCTCGAGCGACTTTTGCGCGATATCGATCATGGTGTGGGCCAGAGGACCAGGAATCTTATTGCGGCGGGCCGCGTGCCCGACCTCGAGCATAGCGAGATACAGTTCGTCGGCCAGCATTGCTAGCATATTCCCTACGTCGAAAAAATTCAAATGCGCGATGAAACACGGATCGCTTGGCGAGTCTGTAGGCCACCAGACCGGTCGCGGCTATCGGATGACGAAGGCTATCTCGCGGTCTTTCTGGCCGTCACTCGGATGATAAAAGTCGGCGAGCTGGGGCTCGGGCCCCAGGAGGTTGTGCCCGGTGACCTGCGCATATTCCTGTATGCAGCGGCAACATCCCGGAACGTCTTAATAGCATGACCTTGCCGGCGAAGTTCTTCCTTGATAAAGTCGAGGCGCTCGGTCCGTTTCAGGGACCATGACGCCTGTGCGACCTGCAGCTGCTCGACTGCTTTATCGTGACGCTTGCGCTCTTCGTCGACGCCAGAGCTTCTTAAAATGGTGTATAAGTAGTTCGATCCCGAGAACGCAAGGGCGTTTACCAGGGCGCCCCCAGCGAGCATTGCAATGTTTGCAATTGCTTCATGATATCAGCAGGTATGACCCCCTGTTAATTAGCAGGTCCTTGGTTCCCATGGCCAGAGCGACATCTAGCACCACCATGCCGACGTCACGGGGTGTGAAGTCAAGCTTCGCGAGCATACCCCCCATCGCCGTCTTGCCAAGCCGGGCGTATCCCGTGGCCAAGCCGGAGACTACGGTTGGTAGAGAGCGTTCACGATCATCTTTCCGTCGGTTGCTGGAGTCGTCATGGTTGCTCATTCCATATAAAAGGGGTCTCGAGTCTTTAATTGCTTAGCACCGGGGGCAGGCTGCTTGGGCGCGGAGTCAACGGGGGCTGCCGCCACCGACGCGGGATTTCTCCTGTGCCCGTTTCGGAGAAACACGAGCGCCGCGCCCGCAAGACAAGCCCCAACGACCCACGGGGTCCAGTTAGTTAGTCCTTCGTGGCGTTCCGGCCGTTTATCCGCGGAAACCGCTGCAGCTTCCTTTCGAGGAATATTGGCAGACGTGCCGTCGCCCACAGGGGTGGGGGGGGGGAGGAGGGGGGGCGAAATGATTCCTTGGATGCTCGAAGCTGCTCTAGAAGTCGTTCTTCTTGCTTGGCCTTCCGGGCGGCAGCGCCGGTACGCCCGGCTGCCACTTTTTTTTTTGATCCTTAACTTTCTCCGTAACCTTTTCCACCGGAGGACTCTGTGCTGGCTCCTCCGCCGTCTCCCTGCTGCTTTGCATTGTCGTCTCCTCCATCGTATACTCTAACAGGGCAGCAGTGTCCAAACTGGCAGTGCTTCAATGTGGTCAGCGCAGCGGTTAACGGTGCTAAGAACATGCCTTAGCGGCGGTAGAGCTCGCAGGTAGCATTGCTAAGCGTATGTCCGACAAACGGGTCGCCCTCGAGGTCTGCGATAAACCCTGGCTGGTTTTCGATTGGGAGAAATATGGCCGCCAACCCCCCCCCCCTCCGCATAGAGCTGGAGCGCCGCAGACCCCAAGGTCTTCGTTATCGCCGCCTCCAGCCTGGCTTCGTAGCGGGCGTACATCTTCTCGATTTCGGTGTTATCCAGAGTGCCGATTTGATCGGCGGTGAATGTTTTCCCGCGGACCACCAGTCCGTACAGCCGGGCTTGGCCTCCCGCCGCGATGGCAGCGAGCCTTTTGCGGTGTTTTTGCAACCTTTCTTCCTCCAGCAGCGCGTCTGGCGTTGCCGCTGGGTCGGCAGTCGGTGGAGCCCCCTCGGATAGACCAGCGCCAGCGCCCTGCGGGTCAGCAACTGACATCAGCTCATCGATCAGTTCGACACGGTCCATTTCGCCTATAACAAGCCGGCGGGCCCGTCTAATATGTAGTGCGACTGGGCGCAGACACTGTGCGATTTGCCAAGCAACGAAAACCAGCAGTACCAAATGCGTGCAAAGCACGGCGACCAGCAGTCCTTCAGTAACAGGAAGCATTGCTACATAACTATATAAGCAGCAGGCTGATCTGTTTTCAGCAGAAGCTTGGCGTGTTTTCTCTCGGATAGCTGCTGCCGCACCAACGCCCGCTGTTCTCGAGTCAGTATCACGTCGTTCTCCCGCAGGCAGTCTTCAAAGCTGTCGCGATCCTTGCAGTTGAAGAGTGCGACCCAGCGCGTCTGCTCGCGCAATTCCTTCAGGACTGAATTGTATTTCTGGATGAGAACCCAGACGCTTATGTCGGCGTGGCGGCCCGAGAACGCCAACTCTTTCTTCTTCGTGAGAGCCTTCGTGGCCGAGCAGTCGTCGATCATAAAAAGTGTTGGCTCGCCCTTAAACACCAGGTAGAAGGCCCGCAGGTAATCGAGAAGGCGCTCACCGGGGTCCAGAACGTAGACCTCAGGGTCCGCCCAGAGCCAGGGGCACTGCTTGTAGGTCTTGTTGTGCTCTATGGTGGGGCACAGGACCACGATGTGTCGAAAGAACCCCCGGTAGGGGCCTTCTTCGAGCAGAGACAGGACGAAAACGGTTTTTCCGCATCCTCTCTGCCCGCAGACAATTGCCGAATGGGTGCCCTTGGGCAGAAGATGATTAATAAACAGCTGAGACGAACCGGCCGCTTCTGCCTTCTTAGTCAACTGGATGGTCACTCCTTCGCTCGCATTCTCTATGCGGCGGCCACTGCCGTGAAGCCGGTCATCATCGGTTGTCCTGAGGTTAAGCCACAGAGCGAACTTGGAGGTCAAGAACTCCCCGAGAGAGACGTCAGCGAGACCAAGGTCTTTCGCCACCACTGCCATCTCGGGATGTCGTTTCCTGCCGGGTGCAAATAACTTCCTCGCCTCGTCCCACATCTGATAGGCATGCATCCCCTGACTAAAGAGCTGGTTGGGGATCCCCTCGATCGTGACCTCAACCTTCGTTATTTTCGGGTTATAGAAGGACCCCGAGTTGCGAGCGAAGGGTTGTTGCGCGGCAACGTCCTCAAAGAGCATCAAGACCCCCTTCATGCTGCGGGCGGGCAAGTTGAGGTTGATATTCCAGAGGGTGTCGCTCTTGTCTCTGCTTATTTTTCGGTGCCTCAGAATCCGGTCACAGGGGATCGCAAGGCGGCCGTTGTACTGATTGGCGTTCATGCGATCCCGCTTTGGCTGCGTGACAATCTCATACTCTAGACTGATGTTTTCAATGTCGTATGAGGCGTCGGCATCACCTTTGGCCCGAATTGCGCGGCTGTAGTCGTTGAAGGTGAATTCCTACTCCAGCCGGTCTCCGAGCGCGCTTTGATAGAACGGCATGTGGCCCTCGAGCAGCTCGAAATCGAGTTGGATGTAGAAGGCATCGGCAATGGCCTTGTCGGCCGCGACTGTCTCGTCTTTGTTTCCGGCATCGAAGCGAAAACGCGTTGCGTTTCGGTTTCCAGACGTATCGATGCCTTGGTATTGGTCATTTTTCCTCTCCAAGGCCGTCTTCCAGAGATCGCCGTAACAGGCGGGCGGTCCCTGGAACGATCACGTCGTGCGCGCCGAGGTTCGGGAATCGAACCAGCAGCTGTTGATTCTGATCAATCGTGCTCGGGTTATTGGTTATCACGACAGACTGCCACATGCCTTTGACCCCCAGGGGCTCGCGGAGGCACCTATATGGATTAAGCTTGCGCCCGAATTTACTCCTCGAAGCCATGGCGTATTTGAACCTACGCAACAACCTTCAAATTAGCATCCACTATCAACGCCGCGATGGATGACGTCACTTTCGAGAACCCCACGTTCGACCCCGACGGGCTTGGAGAAGACGATGATTTTGACCTCCCCGACCCCCTATGGAGCCACCGCTTGACGTCCAGCAGCTGCTCAATGCGTCTGGCGACAATTTGCAGGGCTTGCAGGAGGAGTTTAGAGAGGCGGAACTTGAGGCCCAGAAGAAGCGCCTCGTTGACAGTTTCTACAACGAAGTGAGCTATACCTATGGGCTGCGCCCCGAAGGCAGGATCGACTATAGCCAGTTCGGGATCGACCCGATGGTAAGACACTTTACTGGACGCCTGAAGACAGGAAGATCTCCATTGCTGCGACGAGGGGAAAATTCCGGTTTCTGGGTCTAGACACGCTGGCCCGAAGATACGGGGCTGGTGGCACCTATGCACTGCGGAGATCGCTTGGGCTTCCTGATTATAGATCGGGTGCATCGCGGGGGCTCGACAGAGAGGTCATGGAGACACTCCAGAGTGCAGAGGAAACCCTCCCGAAAAACATTGAGGAAATCGAGCTGAAGGATCTCTCCGACGTTGCTGATACCACAAGTCAAAGCGTAGAAGACGTCGAAACCGCATTGAAGACCAATAATGATCCGCAAATTGACGTCGCGTGGGTCACACAGGCCGCGAGAGAGTTCGCCGAAGTTAAGGGGGCCATGACTAGACTGAGAGATCTCTCTAACAACCTGGCGAAGCTGTCAGATGCCAAGGACCGGAAATCCGAAGTCGAGAAGCACCTTGCCAGGGAGCGCCAAAAACTGACGGAAACGGATGACCCCGAAATTCAAAAAGATATTCGAGATCGAATAAAAAAGCTTGAGGGCGAGCTCTCCGACCTCAAACTTGAAATACAAGCGAGGCCCGAAGCCCTCTCCGCGAACAAAGCAGCTCTCCGGACCCAGTTCAACAGAATTCGTGAAACCATCGGGCGGCTCCTCCATGAAGACAAGACACTGGCCGAGCGCATTCGAACACTCTTCCGCGAACAGGGCATCACCATCGCATCGATTCTCACAGCAATTGGCATGGCGATCTCGACACTCGTGCTTGCGCTCACCGGTGGGGGAAGTGCGCCAGTGCTGTCGCCGACTCCCAGACCGCCCGACAAGGGCGGGGTCAAGGAGTGGGTAAAAAAGCACCTACAGGTCCTCGGGCGTGCCCTGGCTATAGGCTCAATCGTCTCTTGGCTCCTGAGCACGTTAGGGAAGGCCGCGACTTGGCTCGCTGACAACGTGTGGGCCTTGATCATCGGTGTCGGGGCGCTTCTTCTCGTGGCCGCAAGGGACTGACTAGCGAGACACCAACCAAAGCGCCACTAGGCCAACCCCGACCCCTACGAGTGTGAGAGCCGTTTTCTCTTCTTCGTGGCTTGCCGCAGCCGCGGCAGACGCGTGTTGTTGCGGAGCAACAGCGGCTGGCGTAGGTGGCCCTGCGGGTCTGCCACTCGGTGGCCCCTTGTGATCAGTCCCGGCTGGTGCTGCGATTTTTCCTTCGAAGGTCTTATCGTCTGTGGTCTTGCCGATCTGCTCCGATTCGTTGATTACCGGGTTGTGGCCGATGGCTGCTTCAGATCCAGCGATCACGATTTCGTTGTTGTAGCTCTGGACATTGCCCGGGTGGAGGGTCATGTCGCTCGGGGCGAGGTAGAGCCCTAACCCGAAGACGAAGTCCGGAGGGGTTGATGCATACTGTAGCGTCTTCTGATAGCGAGCCATGCTGCTGGGGATGTCGACGGGCGAGGCGATGGCGTCTTCGACGTTGGCCAGGAACTGCTTTTGAGCGTCGAACCCCGTCCCGGCCTTGAGAATGTTCGAGCGCGTCTGGGCTTGTGCTCCCAGGATAGCACACACATACGTCCGTATACTGTCGTTGAGGCGCTCCACACTCGCTTGCGTGAAGCCTTCTGATTTATCGGGAATGAACATCATCGACGCACCTGATATATCCCGGTTATGGCGGATGGCGTCCATCGGATGGAAGAAGGGGCCATCGGGGTAGTGCGCATGCCGGTAGGCGCCCGACGGCTCCATGTACGTGCTCCAAGAACTGAGGCCTTGGCACCCGTGGTCTAGCTTTTGCCTCCAATCTGTATCAGGCGAAGCTCCGAACTCGTTGCAGAGCCGCTTGTAGGCCCTGGCGTCGTAGGCGTTCTGATACCAAGAATGAGATTGGTCTCCAGGAAGGGCGACTTTTAGCTCCACAAGTAGGCGCCTCGTCGCATAGTAACATGGAAGCAATACAGACTCTCAAGGAGGGGGTCTTCAGCCTGGAGATGGTCATCAGCAGAGACCCCGCAGCCAGCAGTCGCGCACCAAACCGCGAAGTTCAGTTGGCACTGCCACCAGGTCATCGGAGCGTGTTGTCAGTTGCCCCACGCCTTGTTTCCCATATTGATGTCTCCAGTGAGCGGGGGGGGGGGGGGGGGGGGGGGCGGGGGGGGGGGCGAAGGGGAAAGGGGGGTTTGATAGTCGGCGAAGATGTCTGGGAAAGAGGCCTGAAAGTCACCTCCCTCGTCATCAACCATAATCTTCTGGCTGGCCAGAGACGCCTGCTTCTCTTTGAAATTGCCCCCGCCCGATATGTTGCAGAGCTTTCGAACGAGTAGGCCCTCTTGTCCATCACTATGTACGTCATACTCACCGACATTCAAAATGGGGAACCGGTCTCTGTTCCCGGCACTGCGTGCGAGGGGCTGGAGATCGCTCTCTGTGAGCTCACGTATAACCACCGCTGGCTCAATATCAGCGCCGAGTTAGAGAATGGCATCTTTGATGGGCACACCGTGTTGGGCATACCCAAAGGGTACTATAACGTCTGTGAGCTGGACAAAGAGGCGTTCCGGCCTTCGGATGCTGAACTCAGTTTGCATGCCCCAACCGGCCGCCTGCAGATTTCCTCAAAAAAAAAAAAAAAAAAAAAAAAAAAAAAAACAACAAAAAACGCCTGGTGCTGAATGGCACGCTGGCCGAATTCATAGGGATCTCTCGAGAGATGTTTGAGCCACATTGCAGACGAGCCTCATCGTCTGATCACCCATCGGGTGATCTGCGTGCATCTTACCGAGGTCTGTACGTCGGAGAACCTCCCCAACGGTCGCCCCTCCACACTGCTGAAATCCATCCCAGTCGAGAACGAAAGGTGCGGGGGGGGGGGGGGGGTCGGGCAGAGACATTCCCCGTCTTGCAGTACAAACGGCTGGCATCGGGGCCTCTTTCCCAGCTGACGCTCACGATATTAGACACGGGCGGCAGAAATTTAGATTTCGACTATTTGAGTGCAGTCCTACACATAAGAAGAAATGGGTGACGCGGGTGGCCCAGGATGCGCCAGGGAATGCCCCGGGGTGGCTTTAGCATTCTCGGGGACACGGATAGCTTTGACAAGGGTGGGGAAGAGGGCCAGCTGTACGCTTTCGAGCTTTCTGACAGGGTGTACAAACGAAAAAAAGGTCACCGCCCAAGAGGGGGGTTGGGCGCAGAAGCTCGGAGGTTGAGCGACGTCGACGTCTCAAATGCCGTCCCGAGAAGGCTTCATACGCTTGCGTTTACTGGGAGCAAGTGGATCGCCTTCGCAGACCCTGTTAAAACAATGGGCTGGATGATCAACATTCGAATCTCCTCTCCCTACGTCGCAACGGGGCAGCATCACTAGGTTCGGAAGGTGACAAATAGAGGTACCCGGCTGTGCTCTTATATCCCAGAGACCAGGAACGTCGTCGTCAGCGATCAGCACACGCTGAAAAGTAATAGCCGGGAGGGGATTATAAAAATGATATCCGAGTTCTCTCCAGCGGGAATCATCGGCGCGGGAAAAGAGCCCACATCAACAATCCTCCTCGAGGTGATCCTCGGAGACCCACCTGACGACCTAGTCGAAATTTTGCCCGGCTTCAAGCTCAAGTGGACCAGCGCGCACGCGCAAAAAGAACGGGGCCTTGATCAGAGTTCGGGATCCACCAAGGTGCACTTTACATTGGATGGAATCCAACCCGATGCAGATTACCGCTTTCTGGATATCAGCAAGATCCATGTTGGTCCAGTCGAGCTCAAAAGGCTGAGGTTCACGCCCGCAGACCTCACCTCAGAGCAAGGCTCGGTAGTCCTTAGCCATTTGAACCTACCCGAAAGCGGTGATAGTTAAGCACGATGGGACTTTACCCATCACTTAAGACGACAGGAGACAATCACCGACTTCAGCACGTGGTCGAGGTCAGATCCTGCCTTGAAAAGGAAAGAGACTTCAGAGCCTTGCTGTATAAGAAATACCGGCGGGGGGCTTATGTCGTAGACGGACTCAACACCGGGCTTTCAGTGGCCAGCGCGGGCTTGGCTGTGTCTGGTGTCGGGCTGTTGACGACGATAATCGCTGCGCCTGTCGCCGTTGGCCTCCAAGCTGGGGCGATTGCTTGTGGGGTGCTGGGAGCTGGCGGGAGATTCATTTGTCGGAGGCTTGAAGCCAAGGCTAGGAAACATGACCAAATCCGGGCCCTGGCCATCTCAAAGCTAAACTCAATCGCTGACAGGATCTCGACCGCGCTGACCGACGATAAGATCTCCGAGGAGGAGTTTCGCCTGATTCTCTCTGAGGTCGACAAGTACGACCAAATGAAGGCTGAGATTCGCCGTGGGCGTCAGAAAGAAGGCGGTCTGTCCGAGACCGAAAAACCCAGCTCATGAATCTCATGAGAGACGAGGCGATGCTAACGGGCCGTACCAAGCCCTTGGAAGAGCTCCGAGCTGCTGGAAACCTCTCGATAAATATATCTTGTTCGCGGGCTTAAAAAAAGAGCGCAGGCTGCGCAGGCTGGTCCAGTCCTTTGAGCAGCAGACGAGTTTATTAAGCGGAAGGATAAAAAAAAAAGTCCGTCGCCGGGATTCGATCTCACGCACAAAAATTCAGCAAAAGCCCCCCGAGGTCCTGGTCATTTTTTTCGTTTCTTTAAATCTTATCTCTGGGGATGGGAGGCTCTTTTTCTTGACCAGGACCTCTCATCTCTCATACTCATAAAGCTTGGAGTTTTATTGTGCAATAATAACCGAATCGGAAAACCAGCGGTTTTCAATAGAAATCTATGCCGAAGCAGGAAACCAGCGGTATTCAATAGAGAATCGATACAGGTAAACTGTCACACAGTTTATAAGAACCCTTAACATGCTTATGGGCAGATTCAGCAGATCCCGGCCCACGGTACTTTAAACCCCGGGAGCTGGGTAGAATGTTTTACACCCACATCCCAGTCCTGGGGGTGAGCCACCTGTCTGTATCAAATCCTGTTTTTCTGAGAAAAATATATCAATATGTCGTCTGCTGAAATTTTTACTCAGTGCGTTTAAATATTCATTCAGGGATGAATTTGTAAATACCTCAAGTTGGTGTGCACCAGATAAACCGGACAGCTTTTTGTAGACAAATACAGAACATACATGGCATGAGGGAAAATATCACCTGTTACGCTGACTCTCGTCTGGGGGGGAAGTGGATATCCGGATCTTAAAATATGCAAGGACCATTCTCCAGCCAACAGGGACATTTTCGAAGGTATCTCGTGGTTCTGTGCTCAGCTAGAAAATGAGGAACATTTTATAAGAACCCTTACCATACTTATCGGCAGATTCAGCAGATGCCGGTCTACGGTACTTTAAACCCCGGGGGCCGGGTAGAATTCCCAGTCCTGCGGGGTGAACCCCCTGTCTGTGTCAAACCCTGTTTTCTGAGACAAATATATCAATATGTCGTCTGCTGAATTTTTTACTCAGAGCGTTGAAATACACAATCAGGTAAATTACCATTGTGCACTCCAGCGCATATAATCCTACAAAGTCATAATGTCGTTGGCACCAGATAAATCGGATATCGATGAATCAGGTAAGTGCTTCCCTCTTTTTGCGTTCAGAGCCCCAAGGCCGGCGAGGGTGGGGCCGTCCCCAGGGGCTCTCGCTATGCTCGCGGACGAAGTGACGTGGGAGCGTTTCGACGTATATACAGAATTGTTTGTCTACGTGCGAGCGCTCGACGTAGATACGAATTGTTGTCTACGTGGGAGCCCCTTTGGGGTCCCGATATTGCTACTTTACTCGCCCTCCCTACTGCTGCTTTTGCTGAATTTTTGTACGTGAGATCGAATCCCGGCGACGGACTTTTTTTTAATGCTTACACTTAATAAACTCGTATGCTGCTCAAAAGCGGGTTGGACAAGCCTGCGCTCTTTTTTAAGCTCGAGAACAAGAAATATTTATTGAGAGATGCCAGTGTTTCCAGCTTGGAGCTCTACCAACAGCTTGGTACTGGCCGTTAGCATCGCTTCGTCTCTCATGAGGCGAAACAGCTGCTTTTTTTCGCCCTCGGACGCACCACCCTCTTTCAAACGCCCACGACGAATCTCAGCTTTCATGTGATTGTACTTGTCAGCCTCAGAGAGTATCTGACGAAATTCCTCCTCGGAGATCTTGTCGTCGGTCAGTGCCGTTGAAATGCGGTCAGCGATTGTGTTTAGCTTTGACTCAGCTAAGACACGGATCTGGTCATGTTTTCTAGCTTTGGCTTCAAACCTCCGGCCTATAAATTTTCCGCCGGCTCCCAGCAACCCACACACAATCGCCCCAGCTTGAAGGCCAACAGCGACTGGCGCCGCGATTATCGTCGTCAATAGTCCGACGCCAGACGCAACCAAGCCCGCGCTGGCCACTGAAAGCGCGGTGTCGAGTCCGTCCACGACATTGAAAAAAAAAGTAAGAGAAAAGTCCAGGGAGTGCCACAATCACAAACCGCAGCCCTTCCCAGACCCCAAGAGGAAACCGACAAATCTAAACAAGCACAAACCGAACAAACGTACAAAAAGCACTAAGATTAGCTCTCTCTTCCCCAAGCGAGGTAATCGCAATACTAAAAGGACTGAAAAACACAAGAACAAAATGACACACGGAAAGACATACAATAAATCGCCTCGTAGAATAAACCACAAAGCAACAAGGAGTAAAACTAACACCGGGACCACCGCCTTAGAACGGTCGGTAGAGCAAACCATAGGGAGTTTTTAAAGCACTTTTACAGCTAGCTAACTTCACCCTGGGTCCCGATGCTACTCCGATGAACCCGCGCCGGTATGTTTTGTAGATTGAGTCTCTGAAGTCCTGCTCTTTCTCCAGGCGGGATCTGACCTCAGCCACATGTTGAAGTCGGTGATTGTCCCCTGTCGTCTCAAGTGGTGGGTAAAGTCCCATCGTGCTTAAGGTCTGACATTATCACTGCTGTCAGACAGTTTCAAATGACTGAGCATCACGGAGCTTTGATCTGACGAGAGATCAAGGGGCGTAAATCGCAGCCTTTTGAGCTCGACAGCTGGACCGACATGGATCTTGCTTATATCGAGTAAGCGGTAATCCGTCTGGAACCCAATGCCCTGAAGTGTAAAACGCATTTGAGGTGGCTCCCGGACTCTAATATAGACCCCCACCTCTTTATTCACGTGCGCTTGGGTCCACTTCAGGGTGAAGCCTGTAAAACATCGATGAAGTCGCCGGGCTTGTCTCACAGGACTAGCTCGAGGAGGATCGTGGGCAATCCTACGCCGATGATTCCCGCCGGGGCGAAACCATTTCAAGAACGCCCGGCCGGCGCCCGTCCCCAGGGTATAGCGCTTGGAAACGACCACGTTCTTGGTTTCAGGAACGTAGGAACACAGTCGGGTACCGGCATTTGTCACCTTTCTAACCTTATGTTCCCGCCCCGTTACGACGTACGGCTCTGAAACTTTGACATCCACAACCCAGCCCGTTTCTTGAACGGGGTCTGCAAAGGCGACCCAACTGCTTCCAGTAAACGCCAGCGTGTGGAGCCGCCTGGGGGCGGCATATGAAACATCTACGTCGCTCAGCTCGGAGAGCTTCTGCGCCCCACCTCCCTCTTGGGTGACGACCTTCTTTCTTTTGTACACCCCGTCGGACAGCTGGAATGCATACAGCTGGTTCTCTTCTCCATCCTTTTCGAATCCTTCGGTATCCCCAAGATCGGCTAAAGCCAGCCCAGGGCATTTTCTGGCGCTCCCAGGGCCACCCGCGTCAGACATTTCTTATATGCAGTGTTGCGCTCACGTGGTCGAAGCATAGCTTTCTGTCACTCGTGTCTAATATTGCTAGCGTTAACTGAGAAACAGTCCCCGATGCCAGCCGTTTGTACTGCAAGCCGGGGAATGTCTCTGTCCGACCACCCCCACATCTCTCGTTCTCAACGGGGACGGATCTCAGCAGTGTGGCGGGGCGACCTTTGTGCAGATTTTCCGAAGTGCTGATCTCAGCGAGGTGCATGCAAACTTCCCTCTGGACAGCAAGCCGGTGTGGCTTGTCTGCGGTGTGTGTTTTGCCGGGCTCGAATGTGTTTCGAGAAAACCCAAGAAGGTCGGCTAGCCTGCGATTTATGACCAGACTTCTCTCTGCCGACAGCTCCAACCGGCCGGTTGAGGCATGCAGACGAAGATCGGTGCCCAAAGGCTGGAGCACATCATCTAGCTCGCAGGCGTTATAATACCCATCGGGTATCTTCAGCGTGGTTTGTCCTGTTGAAACTTGATTGTTCTCTAACTCGGCGCCGATATTGAGCCAGCGGTGGTAATACGTGAGCTCACAGAGGGCGACCTCCAGCCCCTACACGCAGTGCCGGGAACAGATGCAAGATAGATCGGTTCCCCATTTTGAATGCCGGTGAGTATGACGTACATAGTGACCCAAAGCATGGACACAAAGGCATTTACGTTTAATAGCTCGGCGAATTATCGGGCGGGCGCCCATTTCAAAGAGAAAACCGTGGCCAGCCAGCAGATAATGGTTGATGACAAGGGAATTCACTTCCAAGCCATCTTCCTAGACATTTTCGCCGACTATCAAAACCCACCGCTCACTGGAGACGTTACAATGGCAAATAAGTGCCAGCTCAATTTCGCCCTCTGATGCGCGACTGCTGGCTGCGGGGTCTTTGCTGATTGCCATCCCCAAGCTAAAGACCCCCTCCTTGCGAGTCTGTATCGCTTCCATGTTTATACGACGAGGCGTGTGCTTGTGGAGCCAAAAGTCGCCCTCCCTGGGGACAAATCCTATTCCTGGTATGAGAACGCCTACGATACCAGGGCCTACAAGCGGCTCTGCACCGAGTTCGGCGTTTCGCCTGATACAGATTGGAGACAGCTGGACCACGGCTGCCAAGGCCTCGGATCATGGAGTACGTTATGACTCCTTCGGGAGAGTACCGGCATGCGCATTACGCCGACGGCCCATTCTTCCACCCAAAGGACGCAATCCGCCATAACCGGGACATATCAGGGGCGTGGACAACATTCATCCCCGATACAACAGAAGGCTTCACGCAAGCGGGTGTGGAGCGCCTCAACGACAGTATACGGACATGTATGGGCAATCCTGGGAGCGCAAGCCCAGACGCGCTCGAACATTTTCAAGGCCGGGACGGGATTCGACGCTCAAAAGCAATTTATGGCGAATATCGAAGACGCCATCGCCTCGCCCGTCGACATCCCCAGCAGCATCGCTCGATATCAAAAGACGCTCCAGTATGCCTCCACACCGCTCGATTACGTCTTCGCAATAGGGCTCCACCTCGCCCCGAGCGACATGGTCCTCCACCCGGGCAGTGTCCAGAGCTACAACAACGAAATTGTGACCGCTGGATCTGAAGCAGCCATCGGCCGCAACCCGGGAATCAACGAGTCGGAGCAGATAAGCAAGACCACAGGCGATAAGTCCTTCAAAGGAAAAGTCGCAGCACTAGCCGGGACTGATCACAAGGGGCCACCGAGTGGCAGATCCGCAGCAGCCGCTGTTGCTCCCGTAGCTCCGCAACAACATGCGTCTGCCGCAGACCGGAAATCCAGTAGTCGCGCGGCCGCGACGGGCCACGAAGACGAAAAAACGGCTCTCATAGCCACAGGGGTCGGGGTTAGCCTAGTGTCGCTTTGGTTGGGGACTCGCTAGCCAGTCCTTTGCGGCCACGAGAAGAAGCGCCCCCACGCCGATGACCGAGGCCCACACGTTGTCAGCGATCCAAGTCGTGGCCTTCCCTAACGTGCTCAGGAGCCAAGAGACGATTGAGCCAATGATTCCGGGCAGGGCCGCAGCGGCCTTGCCGGCCAAATTGGCCAAGGTACGCCCAAGGGCCTGTAGGTGCTTTTTTATCCACTCCTTGACCCCGCCCTTGTCGGATGGCTTGGGAGCCGGCGATGGGGTGCCCCCCGCTCCAGTGAGAGCAAGGACGAGAGTGCTTATCGCCATGCCGATTGCTGTAAGGATGCTCACGGTGGTAATGCCCTGCTCACGAAAGAGTGTGCTAATGCGCTCAGCCAGCGTAGTGTCTTCATGGAAGAGCCGCCTGATGGTCTCACGAATTCTGTTAATTTGGGACCGGAGAGCTTTGTTCGTTGAGAGGGCTTCGAGCCTCGCTTGTCGCTCGAGCTCGATGTCGGAGAGCTCGCCCTGAAGATTTTTCATTCGATCTCGAATATCTTGTTGAATTTCGGTGTCGTCCGTTTCAGTCAGTCTTCGACGCCCCCTGGCCAAGTGCTTTTCGACTTCGGATTTCCGGTCGTCGACATCTGACAGCTTCGCCAGGTTGTTAGCGAACTCATTGTCGTCATGGCCTCCCTCACTCCGGTCAGATCTCTTATGACCTGGGATATCCACGCGGTGTCCATTGGCGGGTCCCCGATGGACTTCAACGCGGTCTCGACATCTCCTGTTGTCCCGATGACGTCGTTGGTCGAGCCGGAGAGGTCCTTCAGCTCGATGGATTCAATGTCTTTCGGGAGGGCCTCCTCCGCACTCCGGAGCGCCCCCACGGCCTCTTTGCCGAGCCCCGCGATACCCCTGATTTGTAATCGGTAAGCCCCAGTGACCTCCGAAGCGCAAATGTGCCACCATCCCCGTATCTCCGGGCCAGTGTGTCTAAAGCTAGAAACCTGAATCCTCCTCTTGTCGCAGCAACCGAGATCTTTTTGTCTTCGGGTGTCCAGTAGAGCGTTTTGCCGTCGGCATCAATGGCGAACTGGCTATAGTCGGTCCTGCCTTCGGGGCGCAACCCATATGTGTGGCTCACCTTTGTAGAAACTGTCAACGAGGCGCTTCTTTTGGGCGTCGAGCTCGGCCAGTCTTAACTCGCCAGCCAAGTTCTGTAGATTGTCTCCGGACGCAGTTACCTGCTGCTGGACGTCCGGCGGAGGCTCCATGGGGGGGGGGGGGGGGGGAATCGAAAACTATAATCATCGTCTACTCCAGGCCCGGCGGGGTCGAACGTGGGGTTCTCGAAAGTGACGTCATCCATCGCGGCGTGGATGCTCATTTGAAGGTTGTTGCGTAGGTTCAAATACGCCATGGCTTCAAGCAAATTCGGAAGCAAACTTAATCCTTACCGGTGCCTCCGCGAGCCCCTAGGGGCAAAGGCGTGGGCAGTCCGTCGTGATAACCAATAACCCGAGCACAATTGATCAGAACCAACAGCTGCTGGTTCGGTTCCCGAACCTAGGCGCGCACGACGTGATCGTTGCAGGAACTGCCCGCCTGGCCTTCAGAATCACGCTGGATAGTGAAGATGCGAACCGAACCGTGGTTCAGAATCTGGGCCGCGCCATCGTGAAGAAGACCATAATCAAGATCTCCGGCAACGAGGTGATGTCCGTCAACGACAGTGACGTCTTCAACTGTTACGGCGATCTCTGGAAGACGGCCTTGGAGAGGAAAAATGACCAGTACCAAGGCATCGATACGTCTGGTAACCGAAACACAACGCGAATTCGCATCGATGCCGGAAATAAAGATGAGGCAGTCGCGGCCGACAAGACCTACGCCGATGCCTTCGGGAACCGCTTCTACATCCCGCTTGATTTCGAGCTGCTCGAGAGCCACATGCCGTTCTACCAGAGCGCGCTGGGAGACCGCCTGTAGTATGAACTCACCTTCAACGACTACAGTCGCGTGATCAAGGCCACAGGCGATGCCGACGCCTCATATGACATTGTGAACATCAGTTTGGAGTATGACATCGTCACTCAGCCCGAGCTGGCCCGAATGATCGCCAATCAGTACAACGGCCGCCTCGCGATCCTGTATGACCGGATTCTGAGGCGCCGAAAAATTTCCAAAGACAAAAGCGACACCCTTTGGAATATATATCTGAACGTGCCCGCACGCAGCATGAAGGGGGTCTTGATGCTCTTTGAGGACGTTGCCGCGCAACAACCATTTTCTCGCAACGCCGAGACCTTTTATAACCCGAAAATAACCAAATGTGAGGTCACCATCGAGGGGATCCCCAACCAGCTCTTCAGTCAGGGGATGCGTACCTATCAGATGTGGGACAAGGCGAGGAAGTTATTTGCAGCATAACCCGGCAGAAAGCGTCACCCCGATGTGTCAGTGGTGGCGAAAGACCTTGGTCTCGCCGACGTATCTCTGGGGGAGTTCTTGACCTCCAAGTACGCTCTGTGGCTTGACCTCAGGACAACTTATGATAACCGGCTACACGGAAGTGGCCGCCGCATAGAAAATGCCAGCGAAGCGGTGACAATTCAAATAACGAAAAAAGCAGAGGCAGCTGGCGCTTTAAACATCTATCTACGTCATCATGGATGCACAGCTGAATCTCGAAGATGGCCGCTTCGTCTCCGCCGTCTATTAACCAGCTTCTGCCCAAGAGCGCCCACTCGGCATTAGTGTGCGGGCAGACAGGATGTGGAAAAACGGCCTTCGTCCTGGCCCTCCTTGAAGGCCCCTACCGGGGGTTATTTCGACATATCGTTGTCCTTTGCCCCACCATAAAGCACAACAAGACCTATAAGCAGTGCCCTGGCTCTGGACCGACCTCGAGGTCTACGTTCTAGACCCGGGTGAGCACCTTCATGATTACCTGCGGGCCTTCTACCTGGTGTTTAAGGGCGAGCCAACACTTTTTATAATTGACGACTGCTCGGCCACGAAGGCTCTGACACAGAAAAAAAGACATGATCTCAGAGCTCGCTTTCTCGGGCCGCCACGCCGACCAGAACGTCTGGGTCCTCACCCAGAAGTACAACGCAGTCCTCAAGGACCTCCGTGAGCAACCGCGCTGTGTCCACTGCAAGGATCGCGACAGCTTTGAAGACTGCCTGCGGGAGAACGACGTGATACCGACAAGGGAACAGCGGGGATTGGTGTGGCTGCAGCTGGCCGAGAAACACGCGAAGCTTCTGTTGAAGACTGGTCAGCCGGCTGCTTATATGGTGCTCACATGTATGAAGTAACTGAAGGGCTGCTCGTGGCCGTGCTTGGCGCGCACATGGTACTGCTGTTTTTCATTGCTTGGCAATTCGCACGCTTCAGCCAGTGTCTCCGATATTATATTAGACGGGTCCGCCGGTTTGTAATAGGCGAAATGGACTGCGACGAACTGATTGACGAGCTGATGTCAGTTGCAGAGCAACGGCAGGGCGCTGGCGCTTGTCTAGCCGAGGGGGCTCCACCGGCAGCCGCCCCGGCAGAGGACAGCGGCGACGCCAGACGCGCCGCAGGGCCAGGAGGAAGACCGGGTGCAAAAACTCAGTGAAAGGCTCGTGACCATCGCGGCGGAGGGCCAAGCCGGGCAGTATGGACTGGTGGTCCGCGGGAAACCATTCACCGCTAATCAGATTGACGCTCTGGACAGTACCGAAATCGAGAAGCTGTATGCCCGCTATGAAGCCAGGCTAGGGGCGGTGATGACGAAGACGCTGGGGTCTGCAGCGCTGCAGCTTTATGCGGGGATCGCGGCCATGTTTCTCCCGATCCCGGCCGAAAACCAGCCAGGGCTTATCGCCGACCTCGAGGGCGATCCGTTTGTTGGACACGCGTTTAGCAGCGCCACCTGCGAACTCTACAATCGCTACGGTGTGTTCTTGGCGCCGTTCACGGCCGCGCTGACTACCTTAAAGCACTGCCAATTTGGATATCAGTGCCCTGTTAGAATAAGCGATGGCGGAGACGGAGCAGGAGAACCAAGAGACAAGCGGAGGAGCCAGCACAGAGTTTGTTTGGATTTGACGGTTTCCTCTTCCTCTTGGGGTCTGGGAAGGGCTGCGGTTTGTGATTGCAGCACTCCCTGGACTTTTCTCTTACCTTTTTTTTCAGTAGAAAGAGTTACGGAACCGAGGCAGGAAAAAGTTAAGGATCCAAAAAAAGTGGCAGCCGGACGTGCCGGTGCTGCCGCCAGGAAGACCAAGCAAGAACGACTGCTCGAACAGCTTCGGGGAACCAAGGAATCATTTCGTCTCCCCGCCGGCGACGGCACGCCTGCCAATATTCCTCCAAAGGAAGCAGACCAGGAACAAGCGGTTTCTGCGGATAAACGGCCGGAACACAACCGAAGGACTAACTAACTGGACCCCATGGATCGTTGGGGCTTGTCTTACGGGCGGGGTGCTCGTAATTCTCCGAAACGCGCAAACGAGAAGTCCTGCGTCGGTGGCGGCAGGCCCCGTTGACTCCGCGCCCAAGCAGCCTGTGGATAAGCCCCCTATGCTAAGAATTTAAAGACTAGCCCCGATCCGTTCTATATGGAATAGTGCCACTAAGACAACTCCAGCAACCGACGGGAAGATGATCGTGAACGCGCTCTACCACAGCGCGGTCGTCTCTGGCTTGGCCATGGGATACGCCCTGCTTGGCAAGATGGCGATGGGGGTAGCCCCCGAAGCTAGACCACATCACGTGATATGGGCATGGTGATATGTGACGTCCCCTCGCCATGATAACGAAGGACGTGCTAATTAAACAGGGGATCATACCTGCTGATATCATGAAGTAATGGCAAGCGTTGCTATGCTCGTTGGGGGCGCCCTGGTGAACGCCCTTGCGTTCTCGGGATCGAACTACTTATTCACCATTTTGAGAAGCTCTGGCGCCGACGAAGAGCGCAAGCGTCACGATATGGCAGTCGAGCAGCTGCAGACCGCACAGGCGTCATGGTCCCGGAAGCGGACCGAGCGCCTCGACTGGATCAATGAGGATCTCCGCCGGTGAGGCCATGCCGTAGAAATCTTCCGGGATGTTGACGCTGCAATGCAGAAATATGCCCAGGTCACTGGGCACAACCTCGACCCCCTGGGGCCCGAGCCCCAGCTCCGACTTTTATCACCCGAATGACGGCCTAAAAGACCGCGAGATCGCCTTCGTCATCCTGGGGATGGCCGCGACCGGCCTAGTGGCCTACAAACTCGCTAAGAAGTGAGGCGCATTTTAATTTAAAGCCAGTTTTTCTGCGACCTTATATCATGGGTCTTCCCGAAGAGCTTTACAGCGCAATGCTTGAGGTCAGCCACTGCGCCCGCCGCCACAAAATCCCCGGCCCTCTGGCCCACACCATGATTGATATCGCGCAGAATTCGCTTGAGCTCTGGCGGCAAGATGAACGGACGGCCATCGTGTTCGCTCACCTTGTGCTGTCACGGCCGATCAATTTGCGGGATGTCACTGCGAAGCTTCCTGTGCCAGTCGCTGAAGCCTGTTGGAGACTGATGAATCTGCTTGAATATCTCGCAGATCTCGATGGAGCTAGATAGGAAGCTCTCTGCCCTACACTACAGCCCAAGGGGCTACTGGAAGGGTCTCACAGCCATCAAGAAGCTGGCGTCTGCAGCCAAGGCGACTGAGCAGCAGTCCAAGGAATGGCGGAAGAAGCAGGCTATCTGGCAGATCTATCTGCCTGCCCCACGGCGCGTACCACGGTCGAAGTTTGACGTGGCGGTACCCAACGAGGTCCACCAGGCGGATCTGCTCTTTCTGACACACGACCGTGTAGGGCGGAAAACCTTCCGCTACGCTCTCACGGTTGTTGATGTAGCCTCGCGCTACAAAGAGGCTGAGCCTCTGACTAGCAAGACCGCGGCAGAGGTTGCCGATGGCCTGGCTCGGATTTACAAGCGGAGCCCCTTGCGGTGGCCGAAACTCCTTCAGGTTGACCCCGGCCGTGAGTTCATGGGTGCGGTGAGTCAGCTGCTCGCCAAACATGGAGTCGAGGTTCGGCGTGGTCGGGTCGATATTCACAGGGACCAAGGCGTCGTGGAGCGCTGGAACCGGACCCTGGCTGAGCGGCTCTTTTGACACTAGTATGCTCAGTATATGCGCCTCCCTTCGGGTCAGAGGTCAACAGAGTGGGTGGCTCGGCTGCCTAGCGTCGTAGCCGCTCTGAACGGTGAAGTGACCAGGTTGACTGGCAAAAAGCTCTCCGACGCCATCAAAGCCAAGACCGTGGCGCAAAAGCCCTCCTCTATAGTTCCCGACCGCCCTGTTGGTCTCAAGGAGCAAAAGCTCTCTTCAGCTAATGGTGTTTGCTATCTGTACCAGCCTGGCAAGCTAGATGGGGTTGGCGCCGCGCGACTGGCCCTGTGTGGTCTCTTGGGGTGTCGCGCTGGGGCGCTCAATGACCAAGCCCGGTGAGCCTGTGTTGTATTACCTGCAGGATGGGCCGCCACGTGGTTTTGTCAGGGAGGAACTCCTCGTAGTGCCACCGGACACTCAGCTTCCTCCGGATGGGGTTCTCAAGCGCTGAGCGCAGCTGCTCCCCTTTTTCGGTTGCACTCGAGACAGGTCAGCCGGACGTTATCGTGGAGGTGGCCCACGGAGTTGTCTAACCTGTCAACACTGAACTAGTGGGTGTCCTTCGGCTGGTAAGCCCATAGGAGCTCGATGCCGCACGCGGCACACTGATTGCCCTGGGCCTCCCTCAGCGCTGGGATGTGATCAACCTTCAGGCTGAACCTGAGCCCCTTGGCTTGGTCCTGTCGCTTATAGCCCACCAGCTTTTTTTATGATGGTCTTGCGGAGCGATGGCTCACCAGGCTCTGTGAGTGGCTCACCCTCAGAGCCCTCCTCTGGGGAGCATACAACCCGCTCGAGCTGGCTGAGATACTCCACTCCTGATACGGCCAGGTAGGCAAGATTGGACCACTGAAGATAGTAATCGATTATCCAGACTTTTTGAGGGTCTGCGACAGTGAGACCTTGGCTTGAGTGGACTGTGAGGGCGTATCCGAGGGCCCAGTCCTGGCCCCACTTGCCGTCTAGGACCTCGTGGGCATATTTTAAGCCCACCTGAACGACTTCGTTTAGGACGAGCTCCTCCTGGTCTGGCCTGCCATCCAGCAGTAAAGGCTTAGGGATTGTGACCATGATGTTCTGCCGCCGAGTGTCTTTGGGGCAGTATAGTAGAGTTACGGAGGTGTCCGGGAAATACTTTTCATGGCGCTGGGCCCGGTCGGGAACCTTCTGCCTCGAGGTCAAGACGAGATCAGACGGCTTCCAGGCCTCCACGAAGCGCTCCCACCCGAGGGAACGGGGAAGCGCCTTTCGTACCTCTCGGCACTGGGTCTTCTCTGGCTGAAGACGGATGGCCTTTTTGAGGGCCTTGAGAAGGGGGTCTTTGGCTGGTGGTCCACCTCGACCTCTTCGTAATAGTTCGCGGAGCCAGTCGTGTGGCATTTCTCCGGCGATTGGGGGCGGCTGCCCCTGGTCGCCGCAGCAGATGACCTGGACGCCCCGACCCTCGTGCCAGTCGAGTAAGGTTTCCACAGCGGGGCGGGGCACGGTGCAGACCTCGTCCCATATGACCACAAGGGGGGGGGGATAAATTTCTGTCCCATCCTTTCGGGCGTCCAGTCGGTCTGGCCGCTCCAACGGAAGAAGCTGTTATAGATCTGGGCCTGGACGCCCCTGGCCCGCATCTCTTTGGCCAGGCGATGGGTCGGGGTGAAGACGAGGGGGTTTCTGGTACGGAAGAACTCGATCGCTCGCTTGGTTTTGCCGCTGCCCCCGCCGCCGTTTAGGTAGCTCAAGCGGTGCCTCGACAGCGGGTCATCTTCGCAGGGCGCGGTGCTGGGAGTGAGGTCCTTTTTCGTTGCTTTGTAGTCAGGCTTGGCGAGGTAGGCTGCATGTTCCATGGGCATGTAGAGATGCTCGCCTTTGTCCCGCCATTGGGCTGGGACGAGCAGATCTTCATGCCCCAGGAGCATGCGGCCTACTTCGCCATAGTCACATCTTTTGGGAGCTACATAAGCTTCGACACCCTCGAGTTTGTAAAGCGCAGATTTTTGGACGTAGATGCTGTCAGTGGCCACTCGGACCGCCTCATCTGGTTCAAACCTCTGTAGCATTGAGAGGACGTTGATGTGGGCGTAGGCCAGCATGCTCGCTCTCAGGTGGGTGAACTGGGGCTGGAAACCATCGTAGTAAGTAATGATGTGACCCAACTCGCACTTCATTGGCGCTCCGACCAAAGTGCCTGCCCGACGGGTGTCGTGGACAAGGTAGTCGAGCTCGCCTTGGTCGGTCACCAGCCTCCTAGTTAGCCTTTTTCCGTCCGCCTTTCCGCCCTGTGTGAATTTGCCGATGACGGAGCAGGCCTGGTCCCTGCTCTCGGGCAACCAGACCTCAGTCTGATTCTCGAAGGAGATGATCGCCTCCCTGACTTTAAGAGACCTCAGCAGAAGTTTGTTTTCCTAGACTTTGTCTTCGAAACACTGAGCAGCACTGTAACTTCCTTTATATGGTGTCGGAAGATATTTAATATGTAGATGGTGTGCATTTGCCAGACTGAATCATATGTTTGATTACACGATCTCTGAGGGAGGAAATAGGTTTACAGATTGTTTACAATTTTCATCAATGAAAAATGACCGCTCTACGCTTTGGTGAATTATTAATTGATGATTAATGGGATTTTCCTGCTCAGAGGCTATTTTAGTAAGAACTACTTTCACACATTATTGATTAGGACTCCGAAATGAGTATGCTTGAAAGAAAAAAAAACAACAAAAATACTTATCTTAAATATGACTTTGGGTGGAAAAGCCACTGCCCATACATTTGTTTTATAATTATCAACAAACTGTACAGGTATGTGGTATGTCTGGAGAGTGAAAAACATCCTCACAATTAATTAATTGATTGTATTTGGATTTAACGACATGTCAACCCTTGTGGGTTAGTTTGCGTCGTCTCCCAGAGAAAGGCAGAAAAAGAGATAGAAAGATAGTAAAAGAGATAAAAGAGAAAGATAGGGGAGAAAGAAAAAAAATGAAAGGAAGTGACGAAACAGAATAAATAAGAACATTATTCCTCTACCCTTACCTGCAGCAATAACAGCAGGCCTTGCACTACTGTAAGCCAGTATCAGTTGGGCGCCCGGTGACATAAGATACACGCCTTTACCGCGCTCAACTACCCTACATCCTCACAAAACATGTTTTACCTGGTCTGTTCAAAATTCTGTCACTTAATCATTTTACCCCAAAACATGTTAACATTCATTTCAGGGACCCCACCCACTTTTTACCATCGGTAAACCCTTAAGCTACTCAAACTTTTTCCTAGGCAGACTTAGTTCTCTAAGCGGATAACCAATATTTGTGCACGTACCTTCGCCAGTCATTGACAACTGCCCTTCCTGAACCAGCGGGAGGGGGAGAATGACCGTAGAAACAACTCACGATCAATCTCCAAGTGAGTAATGTGGCCGAGCTGGCCGTGCTTTGGAGCACGGCTTAACCCATTTCAGTTTGGAGACCCCCAAAAGGGTAACTGACAAACTGTGTAGCCCCAGATCAGACACCACAGAACGCGGCGTCTGATCAGGGTCTACACATTCCATGAACTACAGGAATTTCTATAAAACATGGTTCCAATAAAATCTAACTAGACGCCCTGCCACTGGAAATAGACGGACCCAAAGAGTTGTGATAGAATAATCCTCTCAATGTAAATAGGTTAATTAAGTGCTAAAATATTTTAGTTGCAACCATTCCTATTTCCAAGTTGGGTTGAGGGGTTGGAAGGACGAGGAGGGGCTGTGGGGGGGGGGGGGGGGGGGTGCACAAAACAGTGAAAACTATAGATTTTGCGTTCAAATCGCTTAGTTGCTTAGTTTTGTTTTGTTTTGTTTTTTTACTTCGATCTTCTGACAAAAACTAGGTCCATCTCAGAGCATGTAGCAAGCAACAAGGCATTTATATTGACAAGCTTAATGCATAACCGTATTGTCATTGTTAAGAACACAATTACTGATAAGGTTATCAAAATAATGTGAGTTTTCTCAGCGATGATAATACGGTAGTACAGCAAAGCTGCAAACATGTCTTTCATCCTTGGTACATACTGTGAGCTTATCCTATATTTCATCAAAACAACAACAATAATAAAAAAACGACTAACCGATTTGAATGGGCCCTTTTCGCAAAAAAAAAAAAAAAAAAAAAAAAATAAATAAATAAAAAAATAAATAAATAAAAAAAAAAAAAAAAACAAAAAAACTTCAGTCTTTTTCACTGTTATGTATGACGTACCTTGCTTTTTGTTTGACTTTTTATGTCCTTTTCTTCCAGCCATTCGCCAACAAATCAATTCGATGACATCATACATAGATGCATCCTTTCTATATGGATCAAGCAATGATGAAATGATTGAACTGAGGGCAGAGCACGGTAAAATATTTATACTTTAAATCTGGCAGGCCACAATCAATACTTATTCATGCAGACTGCATGCCTAATTGTCAGCCCAATCATTGTTGATGGCTGTGCTTCACTCTTTAACTGCACGACGGCGGTTCGGGCCTCAGACTCAGTGACGGCCTCTTCGTAAAACTTTAACCAGTGGAATTGGGCTTTGCGATATGCCTTTGGCTTGGCCCGCCGTGGTTCAACTATTGGTTTTCATTTACTCTGGCATACAGTAGAATTAGCCATGAGTACTCGTCTTTGTTTATTATAGTGATAATTTTGATTTTTATGTTTTCGCTTTGATGCATTGACTGAGTTGGGAGCCTTTATGCGAACCGAATTTTTACGTATTTCTGTATTAAGAGTTGCATCGGGACCCAGGGTGAATTTGGCTAGCTGAAAAAGTGCTTAACCCCCCCCCCCCCCACCCCCAAGTGGTTTACTCTACTGACCGTTCTGAAGCGGTGATCCCGGTGATAGTCTTATTCTTTGACTCTTTGTTGCTTTGTGGTTTATTCTACGAGACGATTTGTTTTATAGCTTACCTTGTGTTATTTTGTTCTTGTGTTTTTCAGTCCTTTTTGCATTGCGATTACCTCGTTTGGGGAAGAGAGAGCTTATTTTAGTGCGTTTCGTACGTTTTTTCGATTTGTGCTTGTTTGGTTTTGTCTGTTTTCTCTTCCTCTTGGTGTCTGGGAAGGGCTGCGGTTTGTGATTGTGGCTTTCCCTGGACTTTTCTCTTACCCTTTTATGCAAACAGTGTAGATCCAGATTAGACGGCGCGTAACGGATCTACTTTGTTTGCCAATCTGATTTTGATCTTAGACGGGAACCCTTATAAGCATCAATGGACAAGTCTACATTTAAGAATGGAAGGGTCCACTTAACAACATTAGGGATGAAATGGTTAATTTTAATCTTGTTTTAACAATATACAGTCGATTTTCGTTATCAAATTCCAAGGGATCAGAATTTTTGGTTTGAGACGACAGTGGTTTGAGATAAGGGGGAGTTGAAATGTAAGTAAATTAAATCAAAATATCTTCCGAGGGACCCGCAGAATTTTAACCCTTGTCCTGCTGAACCCAGATATACCCTGTCTTTGCAAACAGTTTAGATGCAGATCAGTTGGCTTCTGAAGAAGAAGCCAACTGATCTGAATCTGCACTGTTTGCCATTAAGTTTGTGAATATACAGCAACAACCTGGATCAAGTAATCTGATTGGCTGAAAATTAGAATTGGGCGTGGCATCTTAATTTATTCAGCAGGACAAGGGTTAACACTTTAAACCCTGTAGACTGGTACAGAGACTTATGCATCAAGATCATCAGGATCCACACTGTTTGCAGTTCTATTTTGATTTTTAATTGAGATCCCTGTTTGGAACAATGGTTCTGACCAAATTCAAAGATGGAAAAGTCCATTTCAGAAATTTAGGGGTTAAAGGGATAACGTTAATCTTGCAGCCAGCTACAGTCAACTCTTGTAATCTTAAATTCCAAGGGACCAGAATGCTTGGTTTGAGATAACAGTGGTTTGAGATAACAGTGGTTTGAGATAAACGGAATTGAAATACAGTTGACTCTCGTTATCTCGAACTCGCTTATCTCGAATGACCGCTTATCTCGAAGCGAAAATCTTGTCCCTGCCTTAACATGAAAATCTAACAACAAGTTCAAAATATTGTGGAAAAGAGGAGAATTTGCTCCTAAGGAGCAATTTCTCCTTTTTTTCCACAATATTTTCGATATATCTCTAACGCCAAGAGTCCAATTAAATATAAATTTGTTAAATATGGTTGTTCGAATTATTTTTTCTTAAAGTCTGAAAATCTGATATGTCGAGGTACGGATATCTCGAAGTGTTTCAGAGAGTCCCTTGGAATTCGAGATAACGAGAGTCGACTGTATATGTAAAAAAATATTTAAATATCTTCTGGAGGAAGCAGCGAGGGTTAATGTATTTTGTTAGTAAGTGAATTCTGTATGTATTGAGTGTATTTCAACTGGCCAAGAGTCAGTTGTCCTTGAGTCTTCTTTAGCGAGAAGTACATAAACATTACAAACGTCAAAGAGTATATAGATTGACCAAACTGACTTGTCGCTTTGATCTTTACAGTCAATATTCATAAGGCCAGGTCCACTATACACTTTAGGTATGACAGTCACAAAGCATTCCACGTGAAACAGCAAGTTGATCACCTGTAGAGGTATAACCTGACCAAATTGACCTGTCACTTTGATCTCTTAGTTACAATATTTATAAGTATATGTTAACCGCACACAGGTGGGCAACTTGTTGTTTCACGTGGAATACAGGAGTTTTTAAAGCTGTCGTACCTAAATTATAGGGAGGATTTAAACATACAAGTATTAAATGTAAAGATCAAAACGACAGGTCATTTCAGCCGGCCTGTATAAGCATAATGCATAAAAATGGTATAGGAATTACCCTGCTCCCGCCACCCTGTCAGATGTAACCGAGCGAATCGGTTCTTTGTCAGGTTATGCAGTGGCCGCTCATGTACGGTGGTATGCTAACAATCCAGATACTAACCAATCAATTCGTTGCTTAACTTTGTGCTAAACCACTATGCCGCGTCGCTTTATATGCAGTTATGCAGTGGCCGCTCATGTACGGTGGTATGCTAACAATCCAGATACTAACCAATCAATTCGTTGCTTAACTTTGTGCTAAACCACTATGCCGCGTCGCTTTAGAAGCTTGCACATACAGCAAGGCTGTTTTAGTAGTCCTTGTACATGTACTTTTCTCCCTGTCATATATGCTTCCAGTGAAGGGGTGTTAATATACCTTCAGGAGAGACAGCTATGACTGTAAAAATCGGTTGTGTTACCTTCTGAAAAGGGGTCTATAAGGCTATAAGGAAAGAAATTCTTTCCATATAGAGTAGACTTCCTTTCAGAAGGACTTTGCGTGCATACAGGAAGTCACAAAAGATGTCTCCCTTGTAAAAATATATAAGGCATATCCAGTCCCCATATTATTCTAATCGAAAAGCCAAAAAATGGTAAAAAACAAAATATATCGGTAGATTGTATACCATGGTTTTATTGCGCGAAAACAAGAACGACCTTGACCTCAAGAAAATGTTAGTGCTATATGCTTATTCCTGAACAGCAGTATGTTTTCATATAATGTCATGAAAAAAGCTATTGCCCGTTATCAGGATTTTAAATAAAAAACTTTTCGAACAGTACGTGAACCTGCCCAATCGACCAAAGCTCAAAACATGTACGTTGGGTCAGTACAAAGGATTGGGTTGGTCCCGTACGAATATAAATGTAGTTCACAATTAAATAGTGCCAAAATATTTGCCTAGTTTTGGCGCGTTTTATATACACCCCCACACGATGATAGTAGGGTACTATGGTTTCGCGTTGGACATCAGTGTGCCCGTCATCCTGTCCATATGTCCGTATTTTCGTTTCAGGACGATAACCGGAGCTAATGTCAATGGAATTTCACTATACTTGGTGTGTGCTTTGATTTTGTGGAGATCTGGCTCCTAGGTTATAAAACTTTTTTTCGGGCTCAACTCAGCCAAGCATGAAATTAATTCTGCTAAAAATCACAAATTACTGACAATTGCATTTTTTTCTTGCTAAAGGTAGCTCAGCATACAAATTTCTCTGCTAATAAATATGAAAATGCATATATATATATATATATATTATATATATATATATATATATATATATATATATATATATATATATATATAGTATATATATATATATATATATATTGTTACGAACGAGCACTCCTACCTTCGAGTATCTGCCTTGGCAGATTACGCAAAGCTTCTAAGTATATATTCAATCTCTGACAACTGCGTCAGGGAGTCGAATCCTTGGCTCAGTGGTTAGAGTATTGGATTTTTAACCGGGAGAACCGGATTCGAATCCCACGATAGGCGGGAAATTTTTTCAGCTATGCTTCATTCCTTTGTTACGGTTTTCATGTCGTAAGATGGGGGCTCGTCCGGGATCGGACTTAATACGCCGAAAATGGCTTCACTTCTTCATAAATGATGATTTCCTTGAAAAGGGGGAGTGTTACGAACGAGCACTTCTACCTTCGATTATCTGCCTTAGCAGATTACGTATAGCTTCTAAGTATATATTCAGTCACTGACAACTGCGTCAGGGAGTCGACCCTTTGGCTCAGTGGTTAAGGGGTATTGGATTTTTAACCGGAGGACCGGGTTCGAATCCCACGATATGCGGAAATTTTTTTCATCTATGTTTCATTCCTTTGTTACGATTTTCATGTCGTAAGAATATATATATATACTATATATATTATATATATATATATATATATATATATATATATATATATATATATATATATATATATATCACGTCAGTGAAATAACCCATGTTATAAAAATCATATGATCACACGTGTGATAACACCTGTAAGGCTTCCCACTGGTTATCCTAATTACCCTCATTAATATTCGTACAACTCCGCTTATTGATAGCAACCAAGATAGTGCCCGCGTTCGCCGGTAAAACTTTCACTTTTGAAACAGATTCTGCTTTCAATTTGAGATTATTTTGAGATGAAAGATAAATGTCAGACCGATGGAAGAGGAAATCACAACACAATCACAATGTGAATAACATGGCCACCAGAAATATTCCTGGTGGTTAAAATGCGATGTTTTCCGGCAACATATTTGGAGGCACTTTCAACATCCATATCATCAAACAGTTAATGAAAAAAAAGTTCACTTCCTCCAAAAAGCATTGGAGGATAACACGATTTCGACAGTCAATAAATGTGCCAAAAATTAAAATCCAAACTACAGTTAAAATGTTTTATATTCTTTGAAATATATCATTTACTTGGGTGTATCAACCACCGTATAAACTGTATTGATCAAGGTCAATGACTTTTAAATCCGCTAGCTGAATTCGGGGGATTTCCCTACTGATTCTCAGTGACGTATTGACTCGCTGAATGACGTTGAAGATACGTAATATTCATTTTTGAATTCATTTTTTCAAATGAAATATTTATTAGCTGAAATAAAAATCACCATTATTTCCTACAGTTTAATGAAATAATAAATGACATATTTATCCTGTTTCTAGTTATTTTCGGTAGTTATCAAATAATATACGAACTATTTTTTGTGTGTGTATAGTACTATTGAATCTGTGGTAGTGAGTTGTTCCCTTTAGCTGTGGTAAGCCGTTATCTTAATACATTTGTGCATTTTTTATCATCACAAGGGTCATGTGATAAACAGAATCTTACATTCGTGATCATTTAATATGAAATTTATTAAGCTCGTTGGGTAATTTCGGTATTTTGCTCGCCCAAGGCTCGCAAAATACCGTAATTACCCGAACTCGTTTCATAAATTTCATACTAAATGACCACTCATGTAAGATCTCTCTCTCTCTCTGTCTCTCTCTGTCTCTGTCTCTCTCTCTATGTATATATAATTTAAGATTTAAACAAACTTCAACAAAGAATTCCGACCCAGGATCAATACTGATGCAAGTACTTCAGAAAAAAGTGTATAGGGAGAAATATGAAATACCACTAGGCTGAGCGAGGTTCGAATCCGCGCCGGCTACGGCGGCAGCGCCTAGCCCTTCAGAGTCAGGAGACATAACCATTGCACCACTACGCTTGTTAAAAACAAGTTTCATGGAACAGTATTATGCTTGATTTCTCTGAATGACCCGTCGGATAGGGTATATTTTTTTGGTGCGCTAGCGCATTCATTATATACAAGGAACTCTCTGGATCCATAGGATACTGAAGCTTGTAAATATTATTATAATTTAAGATTTAAACAAACTTCAACAAAGAATTCCGACCCAAGATCAATACTGATGCAAGTACTTCAGAAAAAAGTGTATAGGGAGAAATATGAAATACCACTGGACTGAGTGAGGCTCGAACCCACGCCGGCTACGACGGCTGCGCCTAGTCCTTCAGAGTCAGGAGACATAACCATTGCACCACTACGCTTGTTAAAAACAAGTTTCATGGAACAGTATTATGCTTGATTTCTCTGAATGACCCGTCGGATAGGATATATTTTTTGGTGCGCTAGCACACTCATTATATACAAGGAACTCTTTGGATCCATAGGATACTGAAGCTTGTAAATATTATTATAATTTAAGATTTAAACAAACTTCAACAAAGAATTCCGGCCCAGGATCAATACTGATGCAAGTACTTCAGAAAAAAAGTGTATAGGGAGAAATATGAAATACCACTAGGCTGAGCGAGTTTCGAACCCGCGCCGGCTACATATATATATATATAAGTGGGGACCTGGTTTGGGGATTGCTAATGGGCAAATTTCATCAGTTTTTGACAGAGGTATGTGCCTGCCACACATCAACATTTTCGTTTCCTGGTCATAGCTTGAGTAAATTTGCTTCCAGTGGTTATTTTGAATATGAAAGTAGAAAATCAGTCGCTTCAAAGAGGCGGACTCTCAATACATGACACATAATCTACCATTCAGAGTCTTGTTTTGAAGTAATTGGAGGTAATGCTGTCCAGATAAACTTAAACAAACAAAAGAAAATCACTATGGGCCGTTGAACATTTGCAAAAAGGTATGAAATGTATAAGGAACATCAATTTTGTTTTTGAGTTTAGGTTAAATGTAAACAATATTTATTCAGAATATTGTACACTGTAAAAAGATTCCGCAGATTTTACGGTAAATCCTGGCAAATGGCTGCCAATATATGTACCAAAAATTTTACTGGCGCCTGTAAATTATTTACAGTAATAATAACGCACGGTAGGGCAGTGTAGGGCAAGATAGGTGATGTATAGGATATAATTGGGATGTGAGATACCGCACCGTATCTTAAGCTTACACATCTGTACCCCAACCTACGAGGAAATTCCTGCGAAAGTTCTACAGCACTCCCACCCCCTCTCTCCCTTCGCCCCTACCCCACCCCTCCCCCGTTAAAAATATAAAATTAACGGTAAAGGCGCTGGCGGCCATTTGCCAGTATTTACCGTAAAATCTTCGGGATTTCTTTGTTTTTGTTGTTTTTGTACAGTATATATACAAATATAATAATAATGCTTATCAAAACAATTAACAGTACAATGTAAGGCAAGCTGGGAATTATGTGGCCTAGTCAACACTGTTAAGGTCAAGTCGAGCCGTAGTCTATATCATGTATTGCCAGAACCGACGTGTCAATTTTCGTTGGTACACTGAAGATATTGAACAGCGAAAACCTAAAGTTTTCAGCAGTGTTTGTCCAAAGTGAGGGAAAGGCGATTATGAACGTTTTATTGTACTGGCGGCGTAGAAGCGAAAACGTGCCTTCGTGCCTGCGCAAATATACGGACTCACATCATCCTGCACGTGCGATAAGTCTCTCTGGCATTTACTCTCCATTGAAACCTTCTGTACTATTCGCTGATTATGTTTGCAGACAACGAAGGTCCTGATCAGACTGCGTGGATGCGCAGGCTGATGTGGGCCTTCGCTGTCTGAGTATGCCCGAAGACGTTAACGCATAACATGGTCCATTTATTAGAATATAAACGGCATTTTGCTGTTGTTTCTTTTAGGGCTTCTGAAAAGTAAACCACACAGAGAGTTACCTAAAGATCACAGGCCAGATGAATGTATTTTATTGCATCCCGATACTATCTGGTGTCCATTAGCAGGTGAGATACCAGAGAGAGAGAGAGAGAGAGAGGGCGGTTAATACACCTTGAGTTTAAAACACAGGAAATATTTAATATTTCCCGAGAGATTTGTAAATCCAATAAGCAAACGCGTTCATTAGCACGAGTGTGTATGTAAGATGTGCAAGTCTCATAATTCTACACTGTTTGTCAGTATCCTTTTGATAGGACGCTAGGCAGAAATGAATTAAATTGCTCTCTTTCTTTATATGTAATAGGCACTCATTTGAATGGCATCTCCAAATCGCAACGATTTAACCGAACAACGGGTGCGTTGTGTAATTTTATGAAAAATCAATAAAAAAGCACCATTGCTGATGAACTACTGATCTTTCTTTGAATTCTCATAGCGTTAAGCAAAATAGAAGCAGACGACATTCTTATTTGTTTTACTATATAGTTTTAGAGAAAATAAGATTTGGCATTTCTTGAGAAATGCCAAGCATTATTTTCCCTAAAATTACAAAATAAAAATTTGAAAAATGTCAAAATTATGTCTGCGGATTAAGCGTGTCTTAGATATCGTGGATAAATTATTTAAAAAGTTTTGCAGTTATTTTGAAAAACCAAAGCGCACAGTGATTTTGTTAGGTCGAAAACAGTTATCTAACATTGACGCTGATCAGGGGTTTACTATAAATAAGATATTTTCTTTTATAGAAGACTCCTTTTCAGAAGAGGGTTAGAGTGCAGGGAAGCAACAGAAAGGCCGACAGGTTGACTCCCTTGAAAAAAGTATCAGGTATATCCAGCCAAACGCACCCACACACTTACCCCCGCACACACACACACACACACGCACACAAGCGCGCGCACTTAATGGTCCTTTTCTTTTGCTCGATCTACATTCTCAGCTGTTGTAACGAGTCGCCTTGTGCATGCCCAAGACTATGTTATCTCCCTTCACACGATCTTCAGATGGGTAAAGCCTAGATCGGCTACCTCCCCTGATATAACTGTCCTTCATTTGTGTACCTCCGGAGCCCAGTTAACACATAATTTTTGGTACGTTTTGCAGAGAAAATAAGACTTGACATTTTGCATGAATCGTCCGCCTAGCTGGCAGAGGATTCACGTGAAAAGTGTTGTCTTATTTCTCTGAAAAACATAATAATAAATTGAATGTGGCTATGCTTTTCCTTAGTGCTTTAAGGGTAAAGGAGCAAGCATTGTAGAACTAACGATGGTATTTCTATTTTAATTTAAGGTTACGCTACAACGGGGGTGGTCCCCTCATTAATGGCGAGCGACACAGTCTTCTTTAGAGAACATAACAGGATAGCAACAATACTCCGAGATATGAATGATAACTGGGACGACGAAACAGTCTTTCAAGAAGTAAGATTAAGCCTATCACCCGCTGTTTTAACTCACCTGAGCCTCTAGGCGCATGGGTGAGCTGTTAATTTATAGGCAGACACCGTCGTCCGCCCGTCGTCCCTACAATACAATAGAGAAGATTTGAACTTTTTCAGTGTAAGATTGAATTTTATTTAACAGAACGAATACCAAACGTAGTAGTTTCACGAGTGGCAATAGCCACGAGTGAAATGCAAGTTTTGGCGTGCGTGAGTGAAATCAAATTCAGTCATACACTAAAAAAATGTTCTGTTTCTTTTATGCTTTTATTCACAATAATTAGATTCCTACCTACTCTGATAGTTACATGGGGAAATCAACTTTTTTGCTAGCCATTTCGCTAGTCAATCAGGTCTTGTTCAGTGTATTTAGGGGCATAATATTGGGCAAGAAACATAGTTTTATGCCTAGAAAATGAGGCCAAATAAATTTTAAAGCAATAAGTATAAGTGTCAGTATAAGTATAAACATATTTTATTGCATCAATAGATCAGGCAATGGAGTCGGCCGACAAGTTCTACCAACATTAGGTCAGGCCCTCCCCTACAGAATTTTATTACAGCAATATACAGGCACATGAAAATGGCGAATTGTAGAGACAGTATTTGAGTACTTCGTACAGACTAACTGTTTTACAATTATGGACTCAAAAACAAATATACAATATCGTCATAATTTCTAAAGGTCATAGCTAATATGGAGTGATGAGTAAAATAAAATAAATAATTAGCAAAGAAAGTATAAGATCATAATGGAATGTCATGTTAGCCGTAAGTTAGCAGCAGGCTAGTCGGTAAATCTTTTGGTATCCTTAATAAACGTTTGGACGGCTGTGAAAATAGAAGTATTTTCATCAGTTTTCAGATTTTCATCTCCAAACAAAAGAATATTGACATTTAATAGACGGAAATCCCTGGTAGATCTAAAAAATGTAACTCTTTCATTTTTAAAGTGTATACATCTAAAAAAAAATGGTGCTATGCATCTTCACCTCCCTCAGATCAATTACATGTAAAACTAGGTGATAAATGGTTTATATATAAAACAGAAAGTATATTATTACAATTATTTCTAATTGTTGTATATGAAACTGAAATATATCTGCTACCAGATCTAAAGTATGTTGGAACATTTGAACTATTTTGATGCTTTTTAGCCGATACTTAAAGGTTACCATAGACGGTGAATTACAAATGGCAAATTAGATGATGGAATGCATAGTTTACGTAAAATAGCATTTCTGCAGAAGGGAACAGTACTATCATTTTTATTTCGTAGAGTATAAGTACGTTTTACATAGACTCAACTTTTAAAAAAATATATTCCCTGAAACTAAAAGGCCTACTGGGCAAATCAAAGCCAAATTTCATATGGAGCCTCCAATAGCCCGGGGAAAAAGTTTGTTGACCACATCTGGGTCACATGATCAAGATGGCCGCCATGCCCATATTTGCCCAGGGTCACTTGTTTTACATAGCCCATATAGGAAACACTTATAAACTGTTGTTTTATGAAAGTAGAAGGGCCAGGCATTTAATATTTGGAATATAGCTTCATCTAGTAGGCTTTTTATCAAGATTGTTCAACTTATAGCCCTGGGGTCAGAAACGGCCTCGTCCCGGATGTCACTTGTTTTACATAGACAAATATAGGGACAAAACTTTAAAAATCTTTTTGTGTGAAACTAAAGGCGTGTGATATTTAGTTTTATCTAGTGGACCTTTACCAAGCTTGTTAACATTATAAGCCTGGGGTCAGAAAAGACCCATCCCCAGGGGTCACTTGTTTACATAGGCTCATAAGGGGAAAAAACTTTAATGATTTCTTCATGTGTGAGTAGAAGGCACAAACCTTTGATATTTAGTATGCCATTTTATCAAAGCCATATTTTATGAGAAGCTTTTGTTTCGCCAAATTAATTAAAGCTAAATTCCATACCAAGTTTCTGTAAGATATGGCGACCAAGATTTTTCAAACTGTATTGGCTACCATACCCATATCTTTCATTCTTTAAAAATGTTACTATAAGCTTGCTCAGAATAAATAGTCACAGGTGAGCTGCAGGGCCATTGGACCCCTGATTTTTATGATCCTAACGTTTTAGGAAAAAAAAAAAAAAAAAAAAAAAAAACATCTGTAGCAAATATTTTTTATGTCAAGTTTATCGTCATTTTATAGACATCAGCTTGGTTTTTAGTGTTATTATTTTATTCGTTTATATTTTGTCCCTTTTGCGCGGCGTGTGTGTGTGTGTGTGGGGTGGGGGGGGGGGGAGGGGGTGTGCGGGCGGGGGGCGGGGGGTAATGAACACGAACGTTTAAATCGGATTTTCTTTTCAAATATCTCCCGTCCTCTCCCCACACAAAATACCCCTCACTCCACCCCATATACCAACAGCTGCCTTTGTAGATATATGTATATATTCATAAGATACATACTCTATCCATAGGACTACCCTATATGACTGGCTTAGTACCATTCTGCGCATTCTGATCAGAAACTTCCCTGGTTACATTTTCGGATACCCAAGGGTGCAAAAGTTTTTTCATGCATACAACGAACATTTTTAATTGTATCATTCTTATTTTTCCTATAAAAAGTTTTGACCTTTCATTTACAGACAATGTACATGAAAAATCAAGTCTTATTTCTCTGAATAATAGTAATAAAATAGAAAGCAGTCTGCTGAAATTTTATAAGATATCAAACAATTATGATTTAATGGAATTAAATAAAAATGTATATGTGCGCCCAACGAAGATTAAGATCAGCCGGCGCATTCGTGCAGTCTGGTCAGAATCTTCAATGGACACATTTTGGATAGCCGAGGACGCAAAGTTTATTCTTCTCTACATACCTAAATCATTTTTCAGACAAGGAGAATAATTGTCGCGATGGTTCAGCATATCAGTTATAACGAATATCTGCCAGCTATCCTAGACGACGCCACAATGACGAAATATAATCTGAGGTCGAGTGTAGAACCCATGTGCAATAGTGTGTATAATCCAGAAGTGAACGCGGGAATTGCTAATTCCTTTTCAACTGCTATCTTCAGGTAAACTTCTATTTTGTGCTCTTGTGTGTGCGTGCGCGCGTGTGTATTTTTGTGTGTATGTTCTTGCTGCTTGTGTTTGTAGTTTGTGCGTGGGCATATTTATGTATATCTGTGCCTGCGTTCGTGCATGTGTATGTGTGCGTGTATATATGCGCGCATTTTCTACTTTATTTTCATTTTACAGTAAAACCTGTGTAAGACAGCCACCTTTGAAATTGACCTTAGTGGTTGACGTGGAAAGATGGTTGTCTTATAAAGGTACATGTCATGTAATTTTGCTTGCAAAATTACATGACATGTACCTTTATAAGACAGACAACTTTTTTCACATCAACCACTATTTAAAGTCAGTCTCGAAGGTGGCTCTCTTACACAGGTTTTACTGTATTCATTTAAACACTAACATAAAACTTACAAAGACGATATTCGAGAATGCGGGGTGACTTGATCATCAGCTGAGCCGCAACGTGAGAAAACAGGTGTGTCCAGCCTGCATTCGTGCAGTGTGGTCAGAATCTTCACTTGGCGCATTTTGGATAGCCAAGGATGCAAAGTTTCATCCTGTGGCTACGAAGACTGACCAGAGTGCGTAGGCTGATTTGAGTCTTCGTTGGGCGCATATGCCAGGAGGTAAGTGTTCTCACGTTGCGCTCGTCTGTTTCACGAATATTTGATAGAGAGTCCTCTTTTTTGCGGTGAAAGGGAAACGAATTCCGATAGGATTTGCGGAGAAATATGAAGCCGCTATGAAAACGACTAAGTATTCATGTTCAGCATGCTGGTAAATAATTTCAGCAGACGACATTTTTAAATATTTTTTCTTTATATGACAAAATAGGTTGTGACATTTTTTTTGAAAATTGCCTAGGAGACAATTTGCATGAAATATCAAAGACTGTAAATCAGATTAACTTGGAAAGGTTTTACCTCAAACACCAACATCGAAAGGCCTTATACCTGAAATCAAGGCAATGGAATAATAACAAATTTTAAAGATGGTGAACCTGACATATAACATGGACACAGGTAGAGTAAATATTCATTTGAATACTAAGTTAAAAACAAATTAAAACATTACAAACAAACAAACATATTGTGGATATAGACTTGCCAGTCCAATATGTCTTGTTACTTGGAATCCAATGACAGTGAATTTAAACCTTTCATCACAAAAACATACCTATATAATTTTGACCCCTTAAACCCCACCTTTATATAGTAAAACTGGGGTTTACAGGGGTATACATTATTTTTCTTATTTCTGCTCAAAACAAAGATTGTGGGTACTCGTTAGAACCGCCTCGGCGAGGCGGTTCTAACGAATACCCACAATCTGTGTTTTGAGCAGAAATGTGAAAAATATCAGAATTTTTATCGGAAAAATCTTGAGTTTTTTGGTGGTGAAATTTCCAATATATTTGTATAGGCAAGTTTTTGTAATGTATAAAACTTGCATATGTCTGGTGGTGAGTTCCTATGATCTGCAGTCTACTGATAGGGGATATTAGAAGGCTCAATAGACCATTCTAGAGGGTCATGGGAATAACTCCAGAAAAGTTGCCAAATGTATTTGTATTTTATTGATTTATGTATACCATTGTTATAGGTGCGATTTGCTTACTGGCATATGCTAATGAACAATCATTTCCATGTATTTTTATAGCTTTGCACTGCAATCCTCTAGTATGTTTTACTCGTGAAACTTGGCCAGCATGACAAATTATACTTATATTATGGTGTCAACAGTAGTTGGTTTGTTTTTACATTTCAATAAATTAATAAAACATCCTTATAGTTAAGTTGTTTTTATAAATTCCACATTAATAGTTTATGCTAGGATGGGTTTCTACACATACAAGAAGCACCCACCATTTCGGAGTCTGATATCATGGAAAATCCTGTTCGGCTTAAGCCGATGCTAGCCCTTAAACCACCATGCTGTTATAGGAAGAACCACAATGAAAAAGAGACTGATCTTCATTCTTTTTTATGTTCTTTATTCCCAAAAGCAATGGAGAGGATGTGTTGCAGGTGACAAGAAAAAAAATATCATTTTATGACATGGCCTGTATATATGAAATATTTAACAATGTTTGTTTTTTAAAAGCAGAATATGGATAAATAAAAACAGTCCACTATTTTGATAAGTTACTGTGGGAATAGTTAAAAATATTATATGTTTTTTGCAGATAATCAGTGGCTGTTTCACTCAGGTTAGTGAGTTGTTGCCTAAGGACCTCTTGTTTCTAGACATGGATAGTTCAAGCCACTGAGGGTTAATCATAGCACCTGGTCAGGAGGCAACTGAGCATAATCAGGGATGTCTTCTTGATCTTCTATAAAATAATGATGAGTGTACTCAATCGAATCGCCTCGTTGAGGTGATTAGAATGGGTAAAAACATCACGAAAACATGCCTATATAATTTTGACCCCCTTAAACCCCACTTTTATACAGTAAAACTGGGGTTTACAGGGGTATACATTATTTTTCTTATTTAGCTAAAAACATAGATTATTGGTACTCGTTAGAACCGCCTCGCCGAGGCGGTTCTAACGAGTACCCACAGTCTATGTTTTGAGCAGAAATATGAAAAATATCAGATTTTTTTTTATCTGCAAATTTTCCTTTTTTGGTTGTAAAATTTTCAATATATTTGAATAGGCATGTTTTCGTAATGATACCTAAAATATCCATAAATATATGTTTTCTTTAACTATCGGGAGCATTTCTTAGAGACTCAAAAACGAGTTCGATTTCAGCCACCGTAAAAGAACCGTAATTGTTCAAGTGATTGAAGTTTCACTGTGTAATCTACTTATCATTTTGTCTTTACTAAACATGTATGTTTTTGTTTACTAGAAAATTTGCGGACAGAATAAGAAACCGTCTGTTTCCGGATCTTCCAGCATTGACCATAAATCGGGGCCGGGACCATGGTCTACCCAGCTACAATTGTTATAGGCACCACTGTGATCTTGGTAAGTTGACCTTTACTACTTACTCTCTGAGCTAATTTAGCAGACGACATTTTGAAGATACATTTTCTTATTTTTCCCAAAGTTGAGACAATTTGCATAAAATGTCAAATCCTGTTTTCTCGGAAAAATTAGAAAAATATTTCAATATACCCAGAGTGCTAAATCGTATTTTAGTGATACTTTTCTTATTTTTCCTAGAAAACAGGATTTGACATTTTAACTAAACTGTCTCTTTTGGAAACAATTTGCCTGAAATGTCAAATCCTGTTTGCTGGAAAAAATAAGAAAAATACTTCAAGTTGTCGTCTGCTTAGCGTTAATATTGCTATAATCAGTTCAACCATTTTTATGCCCCAAACGTCGAAGAGGAACTTGCTATGGGCTTGTCTGTCCGTCCGTTCGTCCGTCCGTCCATATATCAGACTTTTGAGACTTTTGAGACCTCTCATATCTTTAGAACTATGTACGCTAGGATTTTGAAATTTCATATTTGCGTTGCTTATAAAAAAAATAAGCTGACCCGTATGTTTTGTGTTTTTTTGCCTTTTCTGTCATATTCTTCATTGTGGAATTAAGCCCCCTTTCAGACAACCTTTTAGCAAATGAAAATCTTGTAGGCAAAATATCTACGGGACTACTTGAGCTAGGTTCATGAAATTTGCAAACAGTTTGGAACTACGTGTAGATGATCTAATTAAATTTTGGTGAACTCTGAATAGATTTTGTCAGAGTTTTGCCCCTTTTCAACTTTGGCATTATATATCGACAAGCGTATAGTTGGGGGTGGGCGAAGGGGATGTGTGTGTGTGTGTGGGTGTGTGTGTGTGTGTGTGTGGGGGGGGGGGGGGTGTTGGTGTGGTGAATAGTGTTTTTACAAACACATTTCTAGTTTATCTTGCATTTACTACTACTCTGCTTTCGATACCTGTCAGAACGTCTTTTTTGCATGGCGCTTTTCTCAGAAGAAATAAATCAGCAATTTTTGTCATGACAAATGCGTTACATTTTTTTGCAACTACTAATGCACAAAATAGTTATATTCTATTCATATTCAGAAGCCAACTGATCTGGCTCGACACTATTAGCAAAGGCAGAGTATATCCGGGTTTAGCAGGACAAGGGTTAATGTCCAACACACGAAAACGACTCTTGTGCCTCATGCAAGCAATGAAGCCACAAACCACTCTGCATAGTCGCAGTCTGATCTTGACCTTGATCTTCGCTGTTCGCATCAGGACCATTTTCAAATCATTTCTACCATCTTTTCCTGGTGCGATTAATGTGTTTAAACTTTACTAATCTCTGGGCTCATTCAGTCTCGAATGAAAACAATTTTCTTGAACTATCAAAGCCTGTTTTCTGGTAGATATAAGAAAACTATTTCTAAACATCTGAAATTATGCCCCCTCCCCACCCCCACACTACCGATGTGTGTGTGGACATATTGTTTTTTTTTTGGTCGGATCGCTTTGGCGTCGGCGTCGGCGTCAGCGTCAGCATCAGCGTAAACCTTCTTGTCTGCTCTGTAACTTGAATACCCTTTGGAATATTTTTTGTTGAAACATATTTTATTTTTCCAAATATCACATAACATTACACATTGTAGCACATAAGAAATAGGATCAGAATGAAAGAAGTATGACTACTTATTTAGTTCTTCTTAACAATTACAGTTGTACAAATAGTGACGGAAAAAATGTTAAACAATTTGGATCTCAATTTGTCAGTGTGAATTAAAGATACAGAACCCCCCCACCCCCCCCCCTCAAAAAAAACAACAACAAAAAAACCCCCAAAAAACCCCAAAAAAACAAAACAAAAAAAAACAACAAACATATAAATACATAAAGGGCAGTGAGAAAGACAGAAATTACTGAAATTGATAATAAGGTCAGATTATCAATTAAAGACCTACAACTGATAACTGGTTCATACTAATGTCACATCTAGGGCCGATAATATCAGTCGTAGAAGTTGCTTTAATATTATTACAAGACCTTAAAGGCTCCATATTCCTCAAAAATAGACATTTTTGATCCAAGAAATATTTAATAAAAATTGATATATGGTATTAGTACAATCATAAAATGTGGCATCTGACAACCTGTTAAATTTCAATAAGTCCCTCGGGTTTGAACTGGATCAAAAAAGAAATGATTTTTTTTATCGTATCTCTGAATTAATATTTGCAACATTAATTCAGAGATACGATAATAAATCATTTCATTTTCAAGAACGATAGACTAACTGAAATTTTACAGTCTGTTAGGTGCCACATTTTATGATTGTATTAATACCATATATCCATTTATTAAAACTTTTTTGGTTAATAAATGTCTATTTTTGAGGCATATGGAGCCTTTAAGGATTATAGAATGGGAATTTTGATGATACTTGGTAGAATTGTAGAACAGGACGAGACGACATGACGCGTACAAGAAAGACAACTCTGGCTTTCTTACTATTGGAGTTATCTGCCTTTCTTTTGTTTGAAATAGATATTGTGTCCGCTCTGAAACTCGAATACCCTCGGAATATTTGATGGGACCTGGTAGAAATGTAGAACAGGACGAGACGACATTTCGCGTACAAGAATGACAACTCTGGCTTTCATACTTTTGATGTTATCTACTTATGTTTTGTTTTGTTTAAAATAGATTTTGTTTCCGCTCTGTAACTCAAATACCGTTCGGAATATTTTGATGGGACTTGGTAGAAATGTAGAACAGGACAAGACGACGTGTCACATACAAGAATGACAGTTCTGCCTTTCTTATCTTTGGCGTTATCTTCCTTTGTTATATTTGACAGTGATTATGCATTGATTTCGTGTCCGCTCTGTAAGGCAAATACCCTATGGAATATATTTTGATACTTAGTAGAAATGTAGAACAGGACGAAAGGACTTGTCGCGTAAAAAATGATAACTCGGGCTTTCTTACTTTCTTTCTTACTCTCCTTTGTTTTGTGATTATGCATTGATTTCATGTCCGCTCTGTAAGTCGAATACTCTTTGGACTATTTTTTATACTAGGTAGAAATGTAGAACTGGACGAAATGACTGTCGTGTAAAAACAATGATAACTCTTGCTTTCTTACTTTCTTTCTTACTCTCCCTTTCTTTTGGTTTTGAAATTGATTTTGTGTTCGCTCTGTAACTCGAATATCCTTCGAAATATTTTAATGGTATTGGGTAGGAATGTAGAACAGGGCGAGACGACGTGTCGCGTACAAGAATGACAACTCTGCCTTTCTTACTTTTGGTGTTATATCCCTTTGTTATATTTGACTGCGGTTATTCATTGATTTCGTGTCCGCTCGTGTCCGTTCTGTAAGTCGAATACCCTTTGGGTTATTTTTTGATAGTTTGTAGAAATGTCGAACAGGACGAGACACAAAGTGTCGCGAGCAAGAATAACAACTCTGGCTTTCTTACTTTTGGCGTTTTCTCCCTTTCTTTTCAGAATATTTTGATGGTATTTTCAGAAATGTAGAACAGGACGAGACGGTGTGTAGCGTACAAGAATGACAACTCTACCTTCTTGCTTTTGGCGTTATCTCCCTTATATTTGACAGTGATTATGCATTGCTTTCGTGTCCGCTCTGTAAGTCGACTACTCTTTGGGATATTTTTATGATACTTGGTAAAAGTGAAGAACAGGACAAGACGACGTGTCACGTATAACAATGACAACTTTAGTTTTCTTACTTTTGGAGGTATCTCCCCTTCTTATGTTTGAACTTGATTTCGTGTCCGCTCTTTAACACGATAGTCTGTCTCCAGACTCTATCTTTTCTGTCATTTTTATATTCTTTTTAACGTATACAATCTGGTACAGTTTATATGATTTAATCAGTTATGTCCCTTAGTGGAAAAGGTAGAGTTTCTGAAGTAAAACTGTGAAACGGGGTTAAAGAGACAAAATTTGCTACAGCTACAGGAAGTGGTAAAAAGGTGCAGAAACGACTGGAGCAAGTCTATGTAACACGAATACCCTTCGGAATAGTTTGATGATACTTGGTAGATATGTAGAACAGAACAAAATGACGTGTTGCGTATAAAAATGACAACTCTGACTTTCTTACTTTTGGAGTTATTTCCCCTTCTTTTGTTTGAATTGATTCCTTGTCCGCTCTGTAACTCCAATACACTTTAGATTCTTTTAATTCTACTTGGTCGAAATGAAGAACAGGACGAGACAACGTGTTGCGTACAAGAATGACAACTCTGGCTTTCTTACGTTTGGAGGTATCTCCCCTTCTTGTGTTTGAATTCGATTTCGTGTCCGCTCTGTAACTCGAATACCCTTCACAATATTTTGATGATACTTGGTTGAAATGTAGAATAGGACGAGACGACGTGTCGCCTATACAAATGACAACTCTTGTGGGGTAGCGGTGATATTTGTTTTTCCTTCTTTTTTTCTAAAACCCTTTTATGAGTGCTAAGCGTTTATTGAATTATAATTGTTACAGACGAAATTCTAAAATACATATTTTTGTTTTATTTTGTTTTTCAGAAAAGAAAAAGGCTTGACATTTCATGCGAATCGTCAGATAATTTGTATGAAATGTCAAGCCTTCTTTTCTCTGGAAAATAAGAAGAATCTATGTATTTTAGAATGTCTTCTGCTGTTATTCTGACAGACGATTTAAGAATTACTTTGCACATTTCAGACTATGCCAGAGACTTTGACATGGACTGTATACCAGACCACACTCCTGAAAGTACCAACCTCCTGAAATCTGTCTACAGGTAAGATGAGTTTCTGAAGTCTTTTAACTTTGAATCTGGTCAGAACCATTGTTTCAAATAGTGGTTTCAGACATAAATCTAAACAGAATGCCCTGATATGACTCACTGAGCCGTCTCATCAGGATCCACACTGTTTGCAAAAAAGGTATTTTGGTATGCAAGACTGAAAGAGTTAACCCAAATGGCAATCCAAATTGCAGCAGACGACAGTCTTTTTTTTATTATTGTTATTATTTTTTATTATTATTCAGAAAAAAACAAAGCTTGACATTTCATATTAATCATCTGCCCGAGCAGACGATTCACACGAAATGTCCAGCCTTTTTCTAAACAAAATGAAAACATCAAACTGTCGTCTGCTGCAGTTGTGGTTGGCACTTCAAAGGTTGATACCTAGCCTATTTTTTATATAAGAAAACGACGGAAAAGTCGAGACAAAATAAACAAGGAAAAAAAAAATATATATATTTCATATTCATTTATTTTTCACTTCATTTCCGCCCGAGGCCTAAAGGGGCTACATGTATATCAGAAAACTGAATTTCTTAGTTATTGGTCTCTCATGATGATAAACGCTTATTTGAGTCAGGACACAGCATATACTACAAGACCATGTGCGCCCAGCGAAGACTTAGATCAGCCTGCGCATGCCAGTGTATTTTTTTAGTGTGCTAGTAGTGAAAAAATCAGATCTGGTAAACTTCTTTTTTTCTTGTGTTTTTTTTTCCACCAAAATGAGGATACATGTGTTCAAGGACAGAAAAGTGTCAAAACATGATGATAAACCTCTACTTGTTTGTGATGCATTTTGTCAGTCTAAGGCTAACCTTCAATTCGAAACCAAGGTTAGCAGTCAAAGAATATTGTGGGAACCAGAATTTAGCCAAATACTATAATGGAAGCCTATGGAAAAGTAATTTGGCTCCTGGTCTCTATATCTAAATCCATGATTATGTCCGGATTATATTCGGGGTAATATTCGTTATAAAGCCGGCAGCAATTGCCATACGAACCCTTAATATTTAGACAGACATACAGGCCCGCAGTACGCAGAGTCTGGTCCAGGTCTACACTGTTTGTCAGACATGCAGCAGTTTTTAGGCACATCGACAGATAGTAAAATTTAACATGTTCAATTTCAGGACAAGTAAAGTAGGGAGATTAGATGTCCGAATATTTAGGGCAAGTACAGAAAGGACCTATCTATATTTGAGCTAGGGCTATATCATCAATGCATCGATATTATAGGGTGATTGCACTGATATTGGTGAACATTGTCCTGAGTAGGGATGTCGAAGGACGTGAGCTTGTGAGCGTCCAAAGACCTACTAACGAGGAACAATATTCAACAACGCTTTTATTATATCTGTCACTCTGTCATTCTTGTACGTGACACGTCGTCTTGTCCTGTATTTAAAACTCAGTATGTATTAACTTATACAACTTAATACATGTCATAAAAATGTTTATTTTCTTCGGATTCTGTTTTACGCTCTTTCTAATGACGTCAAAAGTTTTGCGACGTTACATCATCTTCACTTTTGCGCGGCGTAATAGCGTTCTAAAGAAATTATTTCCTCCTCGGAATTATAAGTTATATTTCCCGCAGAAGTTACTAAAATAGCTTCAGATATGTAATATATATAGCTATAAATAGTGTTTTTTTTATTTCTGTATTTTTGTTTAATTTGACGGAGCAAATAGCGCTTTCTATAACAGTCCAAAATTGATATCAGGAAGAGAAATGTTTCATTACGTCAAGCTAAAATGACGTCAGCAATTTTAATGTCATATAACGTCAACATTCCACCATAGTTATTCTTATGACATGAAAGCCGTAACAAAGGAATAAAGCATAGTTGAAAAAATTTCCCGATTTTCGTGGGATTCGAACCCGGTCCTCCCGGTTAAAACTCCAATGCTCTAACCACTGAGCCAAAGAGTCGACTCCTTGACGCAGTTGTCAGAGATTGAATATATACTTAGAAACTATGCATAATCTGCCAAGGCAGATAATCGAAGGTAGGAGTGCTCGGTCGTAACACTCCCCCTTTTCAAGGAAGTCATCATTTATGATGACGTGAAGCCATTTCCGGCGTATAAAGTCCTATCCCGGACGAGCCCCTAGCTTACGACATGAAAGCCATAACAAAGGAATAAAGCATAGCTGAAAAAATTCTCGCCTTTCGTGGGATTGGAACCCGATCCTCCCGGTTAAAAATCCAATGCTCTAACCACTGAGCCAAAGAGTCGACTCCCTGACGCAGTTGTCAGAATTTGAATATCTACTTAGAAGCTATGCATAATCTGCCAAGGCAAATAATCGAAGATAGGAGTGCTCGGTCGTAACATTATAACGTTTGAGATTTGTTAATGGTCGACTAACATGACAAACAAGCATTACTGATCTGTAGAAAGCGTGCAATTTTGATATTGCGTGCTGCTATTGAGAACTATCGGCATCATTGTTCCTGGGATTTTATCGTTCATTTCTTATCATTTAATATTTATAGCTACATAATAAGCAGGCATTACTGATCTAAATAAAAATCGTGCAATTTTGATATTACGTGCTTGTATTGAGAAATATTGGCATCATTATTCCTCCGATTTTATCGCTCGTTTTTAATTAACTAATATTTATAGCTATATAATAAGTCAATATATCCTGATGATACTGTATCGCGCTGTTGATGGTTAGTATCGATAATACCTGCATAATTCACTTTTGATATATAAAAGGGCTTTTAACCTTTACACACTCTAGGGTAATTAAGCAGATGACAGCTTTATGATATTTCTTATTTTCCCCAGAAAGTAGGCTCTGACATTTCATGCAAATTGTCTCTTGAGGAGACAATTTGCAAGAAATATGGAAGCCATTATCTGGGAAAAATAAGAAAAAATATTTCAAATTGTCATCTGCTGATTTTTTTACCTTGGATGCTAAGCATTAATACAATGCACATACATTTTGTGACAAGTATAGAAAAAAAACAACAAAAAAAACAAAAAAAACAAAAAAAACAACAGACACAATAGGATTTGAGCAGCATGATACAGTATCGTATCGTATCAGACACATGATACCATGATGTTATCATAATACTTTTTTCTAGTGATAGCTAGCTCTAATTTGTATCATTTAGGAGTGTCTGGGATATTGACGTTTACACCGGCGCCATAACAGAAGTATTGCTCGAAAATAGCTCCGTTGGACCTCTAACGGCTTGTCTTCTTGGCGAACAGTTTTCCAAGTTGAAAGTAGGGGACCGATTCTGGTACGAGACGAATGCATATAAGATGAAATTTACTCGATGTAAGAAAAATCATTTTCTCATTTCATTAGATTTAGGGGATTCATATGGAATGTCAATACTTATTTTTTGTGAAACAAAATATATAGAGGATATTTACTCTTTTTCTGTGCATACCATAAATATTGTCATCGAGTGTTATGAAAACATCAGTATTTTCACGAGTGCGAAGCACGAGTGAAAATTTGAATGTTTTCATTACACGAGATGAAAGTTTTTATGGTATTCCCTGAAAAAGAGTAAATTTATTTTCTTTTTATTTTATTGTTTACACGCCTAATGCGCCTTTCTGACGCCATAACTAACGTCACCAAACAAAACATGAACGTCATGGCGTGGACGCTAAGTGCTTAACATGTGAAACGCTAGGGAGACAAAAACAAAAAGTTTTGGCAAATCAAACTAATCTTGATACCAAAATGTTCCTCACTTTCTAACTAAGAAAATGCATACCAACACTTGATAGTTTAGTTCAGAAACAAAGAAGTTAGAGGTGTTCAAATATCTGAAGTGGAGGTAACATCCACTTCTGAAACAATGAAGAAAACCGAAGTCGTCCAAAGCAAGGAGTGAAAATATAAATCGTATCAGTCACTAGTGAAATGATACAATATCAATTCACTAGTGATTGATACAACTTTTATTTCCACCAGATATACACCGATTTCACCGCTAACAATAAAATATAATGTTGTTTGCTATTTTTGCATGGCTCTCCACTTACATTTTTGAGGCACTTGTCTTGTGTTTTCCCCGCCATGTTTATACGTGGGCGGCTTTTAATACTTCCGGTTTCTGTAGCTGCAACCTCTTTTGGAAAGAGGAACCTTCTTAAGGAGTTATTCCCCACCCTGGGGGACCGGATATCTGGATATTGGAGGTGGCTAGATTTCGGAGGTAAACAAATGCTTTCATGCAATGATGTTTGCTTGCTTATATCTTAAACATTTGATAAAAGAGCCGAGGTGCTCGTTCTAGAGACAAAACAATGAATATGTTAAAGCAAACAATTTTTTCTCAGCTACTTTGTGGAGGTTAAAACGACATTTGAACCACGATGATCTATTTTTCTTTCATCTCTTCTTTTGCCTTTTCGACGGCTACCAGCCCGATCATGGTAAATAACAGGTTGGTTTATTATTGCCCAAAGATGGACTTACCTTTTTTTTTCGACTGTCTTCATAGTTGTTTCAGTTTATCAACAAAAACTTAACGCCCCCTGTTGAAATTTGAAGCAAGTACTAGCGAAATCGTGAATAACGGAATATTCGGAGGTACTTTGACACATGGACTGTTGCTGGATTTCGGAGGCACTGAAAATTCACTCAGTGAGCTCTGTCTAAAAACAAAAACAATATAAATTAATACCTGCTGGCACAATATGGTGCTAAGCCTGTGTGCAAATATTAGTGTCTCTTTTTGTAGCAATTTAATTGGGTTTGATGGGTTTGAAGGGGAGTTTAATTTTATAATAAAACCAATGCCGTTACGTTTAAGAACCTATTTGCAGTCTCGTAACAGCTTAGCTGCAAAAAAAAAAAAAAAAGAAAAAAAAAAAAAAAAAAAAAAAAGAAAAAAAAAAGAAGTTCTGTATGTGAAACGTTGTGATATTTTTCCAACCTTAGTTTCTGTTGATATGTTGATTTTGGAAACTCGTTAGAACCGAGACGCTGAGGCGGTGCCAACGAGTGCCATCAACCTATGCTTCAGATCAGAAATAATAAACGTAACGTTACCACTGTAAATCTATAATATATCATACTCTAAACAATTATTTAAAGCAATAACCCAACGGGACAGTATTCACCAATATCAGTGCAATAACTCTACAGGGTTAACAACAGGTGCTTATTCGTCCCTCGGGCTGAAATTGGTATATCTGATCATAAGAATCTATCTATTTTCTTATACTGAGTCTGTCATATTTGACAATTACCTTTGTTAGGTGGGTCGCTTAATCTAGAATTCAGAAAAATCACTTGATGATTCTTAAGAATTATTTACAATCTGTTAAAACGCATACCTCTGACTCCCAATCTATACCATATGGGCTGTGAACTCCTCTGCAGTCTTAGCATCTACCACAGAAGAGCCATGACTATTCCACAGAGGAACAGTTTTAGAAAAGAAAGAATTCTTCAGGGCATCATTATAGGCCTGGTTCCTACGGTATTGAGTGCTGTTTAATTTCGATGCCTTTGTTTGAGTTGAATCAAACACAGGGGTCAAGTATCTATTTTTTGTTATGAGACACTACATGCAAATCAGAGTGTATCTTATAAAAGAAGGTTAAAGAGGAGTGCTCACGGCTGGCCTCCAGGGATGGGCATTCCAACTCATCAAGCATATCACCTACGCTACTTTTATTCCGCCATCGCCGAAAGGTCCATCGTGCAGCCGTCCTTTGGACCTTCTCAACCTGCTGAATCTGAGTTTTAACATAGGGGTGCCAAACAAGTGACGCATACTCGTTGATGACGGACCAATGTTTGGTATGCAACAGCCTGTGTCTGCCTAAGACCAAAAGCCAAATTGCGTCTAAGATATCCTCAGGTCATAGTTGTTTTTTTGATTTTATCTCAGAAATAGGTTGACCCCTATCAAGATTGTCAGTGATGGTAATACCCAGATATTTAGCGGATAAAATCTGCTGAAATGTGTGCTGGTGTAGTGAGTAGTCAACTTTAATCTGCTTATCCGGAAGGTGGCGCGACACCCTCATTGAATGACATTTGACTACATTGAACTTCATCTGCCAATCAGCCTCCAAACGTGCTAGGCTATCCAGGTCATCTTGTGTAAGATATTCAGAAGGAGTATATATATATTCCTAAACAAAACACAAACATCAGAAAACAAACGAACAGCTGACCTGATGTTATCAGGAAGACCATTAATAAATACCAAGAAAAGGAAAGGACCGGTCCAAGCACCAAACCTTGGGGAACACCAGATAAAACAGGGACTAGATCGGACGATCGTCCATCAAGTACAATTTTCAGATGATGAGGAATGCAGTATGTTGGACAGACCAAACGGGCCCTTAAAACAAGGTTTAAAGAACATTTGCTTAAAATCAAAAAAGCAAAGAAAATTGATACGTTTCTTTATCAACATTTCCGGAGTACTAGTCATTCATGATCATCTAGTAAAGTTTTGGTTCAACCTGTTGAAAAAATTATACACAAGTCCAATTCTACCGAAAGATTAAAAATATTTTAAGACATGAACTTGAACTTAAATGGATTAAACGTTTTCAAACCCCTTGTCAACTTGGATTTAATGATACTATTTACCATGAAGGAACTATTTCTAAAATGCCGGATTTCGATGCTTTTTCCCTTTTACATATTAAAAGACGTAATAAACGATCCCATGGTAAGTGCAAAAATGGCAATTTTAAACGAAAACATAAAACTGTTTTATCTCTTTTTGATTTAAATATTCTCTTAAATTCTGGACGTCATCAAATGCTTTCTAAACTAGCTTCACTGTCTGTTTCTTCATTACGTTAGATGATGAGGCGAATAAATTTTATGATAGAAAACATAATTTGTATGAAGCAGCTCTCCTTACTAGATGTTATACTCAACATGCTCTTCGTCCTTACATTGATTCTGAAATTAACCACATTAGACACTTCATCAAAATTCCATTCATTAATAAAGGTATTGAATTCATAGATTACCTAGCATATTTCGAGATAATAATGTTATATCAGCTATACCTTCATAGTTCGAAAACACAGAATCTCCTATTATTTGTTATAAATATAACAAACCTATCCGTAATACTATACTTAATTTCAATAAATTGGTTTCTGATCTTGATCTTGAAACTAGTTCCCCGGATTCTTGAGATTGTAAAGATTCTAAATTTTGTTATCAACCAGCGGGTCATATTGTCACTGGAAACTTGAAGATTATAACTGATTCACGAATCCGTTCAGTTATTTCAAAAGGACCTAAATATAGATTCCAAGCCCACATTGATTTCAAAAAATGTCGGGAAACAATTGCCAGTGCTTTAAAAGATTATTGTACGCGTTGGTGTAAACGAGAGCATGTTGAGTCTAATGCTTTAAATAATTGGAAATTAAAGATTTTTAAGATCATTGATGAACGTGTGTTATTTTACTCTAATAACCTTGATCTTCTCCCTCCTAAGCCTAAATTATCTTTTCGATATTTGAAACAAGGTATCCAAGAATTTCATAGGAAGTATGTTTTGGCTCCAGCTGATAAATCTGCTAATAATGTTGTTGTTGTGTGACGACTTTATTAATCAATACTCTAAAACAAGAACTTGGTAGTACCAAAACATATGAACGGATTTCTACTGACGAGAGATCTATTGTCAATACCCATTCTATCGATATTACTGCTAAGTTTGCAGTGAGTATTAAAGAAAAGCAAGACAGACTTCCTACGTTATATTGGTTACCGAAACTTCATAAACGACCTTATAAAGCACGTTTCATTGCTAATTCTAGTTCTTGTACGACTACTGTTTTGTCCAAACTGCTAACTTCATGCCTTACTGCTGTTAAAAAACATTTGATTAGATACTATGATACTGTTTACGAAAGGGACGGAATTAACTATTTTTGGTCAATTAAAAATTCTAATGATGTTCTCAATAAATTTAAATCTAAAAACTTTCAGGCTTCTAAATTGTCTACATATGATTTTTCTACACTGTATACTACGTTACCTCATCATCTTATAAAAGATAAACTTATTGATTTAATTAACCGAACGTTTATTCGGGAGAATACTCAATATTTGGCTTGCAACGAAGAATGTGCTTTTTTCACTTCTGATGTGTATAATAATCACAATTTATGGTCGTGTCAAAAAGTCTGTGATGCCCTTGTTTATCTTTTGGATAACATTTTTTATTAGATTTCGAACTAAACTTTATAGACAAACTATTGGTATTCCGATGGGAACTAATTGTGCTCCTCTTGTTGCAGATTTGTTTCTTTTTTGTTATGAGAGAGATTTCATGAAGTCTCTCTCACGTGAAAATCAGGCTGACATTATTGAGGCTTTCAATTCAACTTCAAGATACCTTGACGATTTATTAAATATTGACAATATTTACTTTGACCATATGGTGGACCGGATATACCCTACAGAACTCCTATTAAATAGAGTTCTTCCGATACGAGGCACCTTTTTTGGATTTGAATCTATGTATATCTAATGGTACAGTTTCCACCAAAATTTATGATAAACGGGACGATTTTGATTTTGATATAGTCAATTTTCCTTTTCTTGATGGCGATGTCCCCCGGCGTACCTCATATGGGGTATACATATCTCAACTTATAAGATTCGCCAGAGCTTCTTCAAATCTTAATGACTTTAACTACCGTAATAAAGCCCTTAATGCCAAACTTCTTAGGCAGGGCTATCGTTATTATAAACTTCGTAAGGCGTTTTCGAAATTTTATCGCAGACACAGTGCCTTGTTAGAAAAATATAGCGTCAGTCTGAAAACACTTCTGCAACAAGGTATATCGGAACCCGAATTTTACGGTGACTTAGTGTACAGATTTAGAAAAATTGTAGGTAAATCTAACTTTTCGGAGCAATTCAGAAAACTTATTAACCGTTATAAAAGAATTGGCTATAGCCTGGATATTATGCGTCAGACTGCATGCCTAGTTGTCAACCCAATCATTGTTGATGGCTATCCTTCACTCTTTAATTGCACGACGGCGGTTTGGGCCTCAGACTCAATGACAGCCTCTTCGTAAAACTTTAACCAGTGGGTTGGGGCTTGACGATATGCCTTTGGCTTGGCCCGCCGTGGTTCAACTATTGGTTTTCATTTACTCTGGCATACAGTAGAATTAGTCATGAGTACTCGTCTTTGTTTATTATAGTGATTAATTTGATTTTATACGTTTTCGCTTTGATGCATTGACTGAGTTGGGAGCCTTTATGCAAACCGAATTTTTATGTATTTCTGTATTAAGAGTAGCATCGGGACCCAGGGTGGTTAGCTATCTGTAAAAGTGCTTTAAACCCCCCGGTGATTTGCTCTACCGACCGTTCTAAGGCGGTGGTCCCGGTGTTAGTCTTACTCTTTGTTGCTTTGTGGTTTATTCTACGAGGCGATTTGTTGTATGTCTTACCTTGTGTCATTTTGTTCTTGTGTTTTTCAGTCCTTTTAGTATTGCGATTACCTCGCTTGGGGAAGAAAGAGCTAATCTTGGTGCTTTTCGTGCGTTTGCTCGGTTTGAGCTTGTTTGGATTTGTCGGTTTCCTCTTCCTCTTGGGGTCTGGGAAGGGCTGCGGTTTGTGATTGTGGCACTCCCTGGACTTTTCTCTTACCTTTTTTTTATACAAACCGCAGCCCTTCCCAGACACCAAGAGGAAGAGGAAACCGACAAATCCAAACAAGCACAAAGCGATCAAACTTTGGCCAAGCCAAAGACATATCGTCAAGCCCCTGCCCACTGGTTAAAGTTTTACGAAAAGGCCGTCATTGAGTCTGAGGCCCGAACCGCCGTCGTGCAAAACGAAGATTCCCGCAATATTCTGCGCAATTTTCATCTTTTCGGACCTAAAAGTATTTAAGTAGTTGTTTATTCGTTCATTTTCTCTGACATGAAGGTATCAAATATTGATAAAAAATCAATAATATCACTCATCTTATAAGTGGATGTTAAACGTTACAAAGGGAAACAACTACGGCTTATACGTTACCGAAGCTAAATAAGGGAATCATGTTATTTAATATCTTTTTTCTGAAATAATCGTAGAATGTAAGTATTTTAAGAACTATTTTGTTATTGTTTGCATGTTCTGAGGCAGAACTTATGCTATCTGTTATAATGGTACAAAATGATTTGTTACGAAACGTTCCACCTATATTACCGAGAAATATAGGCCAAATTGGTCAATTCGATCAATACCTCTCGCTCAGATGTTAGTAGGGCACTAGATAAGTAGAAAGAAAAGAATACATGCAGAGTATTCAAGAAGTGAGTTAATGTCTCGCACCTTGTGGATTTGACCCTTCCCACCTCTACTCTGTGAATCATTGGGGAAACCCGTTCTACATCACCGCACCCGCCCCACCCACCCCAAATTGCAAATTCCTGAAATCACCTCTGTTTGTTAGACAACGCTGTAGATTTTGTTTGCTTTACTGGAATTCTGACGTATTCATGTTCGTCCGCCGATATTGCACAGAATATGACCAAAATCATACTTCTTCAAAAGTTGACGTTTCCTTTGCTTTTGTTCATCTATTTGCTATTTATTAGCATCGGACTGTATAAAGCTAATATGTTTAAATGCAGAATTAAGCGTTATCAGCGTTATGAGGGAACTATTTTGGAGGCGATTTTAGATAGTTATTAGGTAGTTATTTTTCAACTGAACGGATTGTTGAAATGCAGTATAGTAAATCTGGTGGCGGTAAACCGCCCCCCCACACACACATACACACACAAAAAAAAAAAATAAAATAAATAAAAAAAAAAAAAAAAAAAATAAAAAAAATAAAAATAAAAATGAAAAACACGCCATTGAACATTTTTAGGTCTTTGTCACCAGTATTGTCGCCATTTTGTTGTAGCTCGATGCTATTCAACGAACGGTCCGCTTCGAAAGCGCTTTATATGATAAAGCTCCAGCAGGCGCTTTTTAGCACGCCCTTGTTTTGCCATTAGACACAAAACGCTCTGTAGCCTTATGCAACTCGCCCCTGTAGGCCGCTGGCCAGCTGTGGTTTACCTCCCCCCCCCTCAAGGGGGAATTTTGTAGACTATGTTTTTCTTATAGCCTATTACCCTGCAAGTACTTTGCAACATGTTAGCCCTCTGGTGATTTGGGCGTTACCCAGTAACAGCCTGTTACATTCGTTACCCCTACAAAAATTATAATACTATAGGAAACTATTAAACCCATGAGAACTGGAGCAAAAGTAATTATATGATCCAACTAAATATATGAAGTTACAGAACAGTCCATTAGCTACAAAATGTGATGTTTGAAAATTCTTTTTGGCTTTACGTGGTGTTACACATGTTACATTTTCAACGGTACCCTTTAGAAATGAGTATTTTAACCCATACAGTTCATTTTCGTAGATTGTACATTGCCCCTTTGACCATTACTTTGCAATTTCTGACAAGGTATTTAAATTTTTTTTCCAAAGCTACAAACCTGATCTCTCTAGCTTTTATACTTTGGTCAGTTATTGCGTGTTAAGCAATGTCACCCCACTGTGGAATGTAACATTCAAAAAATCATTTTCATATATTATTACACCAAATGCAGCCTAGAAGTTGTACAAATAAAGTGAATTCTTCTTTGTAGCATTATATTTTAGTGATATGAGATACATAGGCACAATAAAACCTGTATCATCCATATTATTCTGCCCATAGTAACGTAGGTAACATGTAAAATATCTACATATTGTGGGCTTTGGTGGTTTTCTGTATGGTATTCTGCATCAGATTTTAATGTCACTGTTTTGTATCTTTTTGAAGGTTTTGTAAACATTTCCAAAACTCCAAATTTAATGCAGCAAGTCTTTGACAGTTAGATACATTCATTAGGTATACATTCAATACTGTTGACGGTATATTTGCTATCTGCATTATGGCCACTTTTGCAGAAACTACTGAATACTGTCATCAAGGTTTTAATATATGGCAAATGCTTATAATTTCATTATGTCTAAATAAAATATCTACAGATGAATTATATGTCAGACCATCACATGACTTTGCTTAATAATTAATCAATGGTAACATATGTAACACCTTTATGTCTTTATTTTAAGGGATTTTTGTTTCTGTAAAGATCTTAACCTATACCTTTATCATTTGAATTAATACTCTGATTTAGAATAATAAAGTTCTGTAACTTCAAATTTTCAGAATAAGCGGATAAAAATGGCACTTTCGCTTTATTTATTCTGTTACATTATCAGATGTTTACGTAGGTATTTCATTTATCTGCAATCTAACTAACCTTTGCAAATCAAGAATTTTATTGGTATATTAAGAAGATCCATATTATAGCTTGCTACACTGAATTTTTTTTATGATTTGTTTTGTTTATGACCTTCAAATCTATATATTAAAACATTGCACATTAAGCAGTTGACCACAAAGTCTTTCTGTTATATGTTTAATGTATGTAGCATAAAACATTACTTCTGATTAAACACTATTGGTACAAGCATAGTCTCATGCCAAGCAATGCATGTATTTAATACCAGAGTAGCATTTACATGTAGTCCTGATTAAAACAAACTGTTCACTATCATTAAACCAAACTGTTCACTATCAATGTTCACTACTGCAAGACATATAGAGCCTGTTAACACAGTGTTGACTGGTCAATGTCTTCCCTGTGTGCTCAGTGAATAGCAAAGGACCTCAGCTTTCTTCAAGCAGACTGCTAAGACTGATCAGACTGAGCATATTCAATCAGACTGATACATTAAGATTATATAAAGTAAATCATATAACACTTTCCCTAACCGTCATATGATTTTCCCCCAAAACAAACAGTGTTACTTTATCGTTTAAATATACAGAAAAGAACTATCCTTAAAGATAAGTGTGTAACATTAGGCAAGTTTAGAAACATACATAACCCAATGGAATTAAGTATATACCGTCACAATTCAGTGACTTTAGCACCTTCAGAGATTAACTCCACTCTTATGTTGAAAACAAAAGCGGTATGCAACCTGACTTTCATTTGTTTCATGCATATATTTGTTCATTTTTTTCTAATATAACATAAACTACCGGTACTAAGCTGAAACTCATGAATAAAAACCAGACCAATATTGTTGGATATAATTATCTATAGTCAGCATTACACACTTACATATGACTTTGGTTTAACTCTATGAGAGGACCTAGAAAAGTTATTCTTAATGTCAGAATATCTATTCTTAGTAGCAGAAGTTGTAGTGTAAGCACCAGAGTTTGTCTCAAATATGATCAGTGTCTGGACAGAAGGAAAACGGCCTTAAAGAACGTGGGACTTTAATAATAGTAATGAAAACCCATTGTTTATTTTGGTAGGGTCTTTCTTTAGAACCACAATAAAAGTTGTAACAGTCAAAGTAAAAATATGCAAGGACTCTGATTAAGAATAGCCGTCACAGTTACATACGTTACCAGACATGTTAGGTAAATGAAAATATTTGGTAATAATGTCTTCACCTTAACAGTACCATTGACAATCAGCAGGAACTAGGAATATTCATGTCTGAAATTGAAATGGAAATAAAAGGTGAGAATTAAATACCTTATCTTATTTTGGCATTAATATAATCTAGTAATAGATGGTACATCAGAGGTAGGGGTCGAAGAAGGTTTCTTTTTATACCGCATTATAGTTTCTTGGCAGCTAAATCTAATTCAGACTCTGTCGTAAGGCATATATGGCCCAGAGACAAAACCAGTCCTTTCTGTTATGTTATATTATCCCCATTTATATAAGGCTCAGAAACAAAACCAGTCCTATTTGTTATTTTATACTATCATTATTTTGATTATCAATTACACGTTTTGGAGGTCCATTATAAAGTAACAAAGAGAATGGCAATCATTAAGATTAATGTTGTTGTGTGTTATTCTCATTACTAATATCACTAATAATAATAATAAAAAAACAAAAACAAAAAACAAACAAGACTCTTGTATAATTTTATATTTAGAAAGGTTTTCTTATCACTGTATAGATGATAAATATGGTAATCATTTATTTAATGTCATAATATTATATAATGTATGACTGGCCTATATGTGTTGGGTCTTTTACAAGGTATTATATAATAAAACATATTTTATTTAAGTAAACTGTCTTCGAGCCAGCATAAACTGTTTTATTTTATACACTGTGGCAACAGAGAAGTGCCAATATGTAAGCTATGTATTTGGCTGCATCTTAGAGATGACTTAAAAATGCAGTATAGTGTTGATATTATTAGCTCGGCTGTTTTCGAAGAAAACGACGAGGTATTGTCATAGCTCTAGCGTTGTCTGCGTCTGCGTCGTCGTCGTCGTTCAAAAACTTGGACATTTTGTAATATCTCTGTCATTACTGAAGATATTTACTTGAAACTCGGACGTTGTTCATTATGAAAAGGGGAACTCATACCAATAGGGGAGGTAACCCTGTCATAGCTCTGGTGTCGTCTGCGTCTGCGTCGTCGTCGTCGTCATGCAAAAACTTGGACATTTTGTAATATCTCTGTCAATACTGAAGATATTTACTTGAAACTCGGACTAGTTATTCATTATGAAAAGGGAAACTCATACCAATAGGGTGGGTAACCCTCAAAATATTTTTGGCACAATTAAGCCCCTTTCTCGACTGAGAATTTTTGTTGAAAATGGTTTCTTTAAGTAGTTCTGTTGCTTATAATCAAACATGCCCTATATATTTCTAAAAGAAACTGCAACCGAGCGTTGGCACCCGCATGCGGTGCTCTTTTGTATGATGTTATTATCATTGAGATTACCACTGTGTTTTTAGGTAGACTTAAATTATGAAATGGTTCTCCTTGAATAATTTATGCCCTCAGAACGTTTGTTTTCACTTTATTCATGCTTTTGAGTTGAGATTAGGAAAGTATACCGTATTTTACTAATGAATAGCTTTCTCCTGCAAACACTGTCTACAGGCAACAATGTTCTGATATCACAGCACTTAAACTGACATATAACATGTGTAACAGTATTAAGTGTGAAGTATTTCTGGCAGTCTAGATGGATTTAAGATTTAAAATATCGGCTTTAAGCATAGAAGATAAGCAATGAAGAGCTAATATCATGTAAGTATGTTTGAAAAGGGGATATTTCTGTATTTGTTATAGGGTACATTTTACTCTATATTTTAAAGATGCAATTATCAATCAGCAGAGGATTGGCGAGGTTTTTTTTTGTTTTTTCTTCACTTAATTCACAAAAGTATAAACCTGTCTGATAAATAATTTACTTTGTTTGTTATTGACTTTTTAGAGCTGATGTTCCTTCACCTGTATGTACAAAGTATCAACAGCCCTTTATACGATATAGTTAAAGTATCACTCAAAAAGTAACATAAGTAACACTAAGAAGTGTATAAAGCATTTATTCGAAGCTTATAATGCATTAGCCCAATCATGATAATTTAATACATCAAACTAATTGCAACCACAGCCAATTAAATGTTTAGAAGTTTGAAATAATGATACTTTTCAGATTAGAAGTTTAGGCTGTTTTAAAGAAACTGTCGTTCCTTATGTCGTTTGCTGAGTCAAGCTGGCTTGTTTCCATTTCTTGATGTACAAAGGAGGATATATTGTGTTTATCTATTGTAAAACACATTAGATTAAATTTCTAGTCACTGACTGGTCATAGTCGACCAAAACGGTGTATCAAGAAACTGATAAATGACGCTTTTATTTATTTATTCATTTATACATTGTTTAAGGAGGGTGACACAGTTAGCTGGTAAAGCTAGTCTCCCCTATGGCCCTCCATAAAATTATAAGATACAAATCGGTAAAACATATATACATGAACATATATACAAAACAAATGTATAAAACGCATATCAGTTACATATTACAAGATCTAAAATTTGGAACTTAAGACAATGTTTCCAACAACTTTCTAAGCTTGGGCTTATAAAAATAAGTCCATCGGACAGTTCAAGATAGTTAAAATATTCACATACGTTCAAATTAAGACCTAAAATTTACATCAATAAACCCGATGGTAATAAAACATAAAAGTATCATGTTCTGGTATGCATTCTATCACAGTTGAGATTGCATGGCACATACTAGTATCTATATTATATATGGAAGTTGCAGGTTTAAGAACTTTTATCGATCTCACATTCTATATAATCCAAAAGAGAACTGGGGCCTTTCGGCTTATCACAGTGTCTCTCTAAGGGCGAGCGTCGACAAGCTGGGTGCCCCCCTAATCGTTGCCGACCAAACGTCATCAGGAGAACTAGGCAGATGTGCGAGGTGGTGATACAGATTGTATAGATTTCATAAAAAAAGTATTTATAATGCGCCCTTTACGGCCTTTTTGAAGGAATTCAATGAATCAGAGCTTCGTACCTCCAATGGCAAAGAGTTCCACACTTTTGGAGCAGAACACGTAAATGTACCATCATAAAGTGCAGTACGTGACTTAGGTACGTATAACGTGCCATTGACAGCAGACCGTAGATTTAACGAGTGAGCTTCGGACATAGGTGTAAGTAATTTTGTAATATATTCAGGAGCCATATTATTAAGTGCTTTATAGGTGAGTACGGCCTTATTGTAATCAATTCTTTTTCCTACAGGGAGCTACCCTAGTTCTGTAAACATATCTGCGGATGGGGTGTTAAGATCGGTTTTTAAAATGATTCTCGCCGCACATTTTTGTAATTTTAACAGACGTTCTATATTCATAGCACTAGTTGCACCCCATGTTACGGAACCGTAATCTAATAACGGGAGTATATAACTCTGATAAAACTTTTTCTGAGTTTCGGTTGAAACGTATTGCGAGAGCTGGCGTAATAAGGAAGTTTTAGAGGCGACTTGAGAGCATAGATGGTCAATATGGGTAGACCATGACAAATTCTCGTCGATGTATACACCAAGCAATTTTTGACAAGAAACATTTCTTATAGAGATACCACCTGACTTTATTTCTATATTATGAGGTCCAGGCATTCTTTTTCTTGATCCAACCGCCATACAAGATGTTTTGATGTCATGAATTTCCATTTTATGATCTTTGCCCCTTGTTTTAGTATTATAAAAAACAGTCTGAAGTTTGTTTTCTATAACAAGTAAGTCTTTGTGATGCATATGAAAAGTAGCATCGTCAGCGTATAAATCCGATTTGCAATTTATAAGGGACAGCGGCAGATCATTAATAAATATCAGGAATAATATGGGGCCAAGAATTGAGCCTTGAGGCACACCAGTTCGTACCTGGGCGAAGTTTGATAGGCTGTTATTGCAGGCTATTGCCTGTTGTCGACTAGATAAATATGATTCAAACCATCTGATGGCTGAGTGACTGAACTTATATAGCTTGAGTTTTTCTAGAAGAATAGAGTGGTTGACTAAATCAAACGCTTTTCGGAAGTCGACAAATAGAGTTCCGATCAAGTTGCCTTTATCAATACACTCCATCCAGTGATCAATTAGCTTAATCAGTGCAGTTTGACAACTTTGTTTTTGTCTAAAACCAGACTGTCCTTCGTGCAAAAGTCTGTATTTATTTAGATACCCCATTAAATGGAAATTGATATGTTTCTCAAAAATTTTTGAGAATGTAGGCAAAATTGAGACTGGCCTATAATTCGCTGGGTCTGATTTAATGCCCCCTTTAAAAATTGGAAACACTTTAGCAGTTTTTAACTAATCCGGGAATATACCTAGTTTCAAACTCTTATTTATTAGCATGGTTATTGTCGGAGATAAAATATGACAAGCCATTTTAAGAATCCTAGGGCCAAGCCCATCAATACCAATGGCTTTTGATGGGTCAAGTTTTTTAATGAAAGATATAACCTGTTCACATGTGACTGGTGGTATATGAAAATATGTTTGTTCGGGAATTCTGGTGTAAGTAAAATTTCGAATTTTTTCTATTTCAGAAGGGGGTAGATCGCCAGGTTGCACATTAAGGATTTCAGCAATGGATGTGAAATATTCGTTAAGCTTGGCGGCTACCTTTTCTGAGTTTGTTACCGTTTCATCATTTATAATTAACTCATCAGGGAGAGCATTAGATGACGCAGTTTTGTTTTGACTGACATAACGCAAGCGTTTCCACAGAGAGCTGGAATCTTTGGAGTGTTCAACAGATTCTGAGAAATACTTTCTTTTAGCTGACCGAATGGGCTGTTTTGTTTTATTACGGTATCGTTTGTAATCTATCCATTGTTTCAGCAGCTTGGATTTATCGCACAGCTTTTGCATTTGAGTTATTTCTGGAGTGAACCATTCTGGTAATTGTTTGTGCTTTACTCGTTTTGATTTTAAAGGAGCGTGTTTATTTAGACAATTCATTATCAACGAATGCCATGTATCAAAGTTTTCATTCATATCTACAGAGTCTACAGAAAATGTACTGAGGTCATTTTCAAGATCGAGTAAAAACTTTGTTCCATCACATTGTTAAAGCACCGGTAAGTGGTTGTCAAATGTGCTGTTTTTGTAATTTTACAATTTATTTTCCTCGTAAGACAAATAGGAAAGTGAACGCTAATTGAAAGAGAATGCTACATAACATTCTGTGATATGTTCGGGGTTTGATGTATAAAAATGGTCTATTATTGTATCAGTCGTATGAGTAATTCTCGTGGGTTGGGAAATTAGCTGACTCAGGTCAAATAGTTCAATCAAATTTAACCATTTTTTGTTTACACGAGTTTTGTAATCAATATTGAAATCGCCCATTAAGATGTTCGAGCCCGGTGGTCTGTGCAATGGAGATTTCTCGTTCAAACAAATCAATCCATTCAGATTGTACACTTGGAGGATGATAAACTGTGCAGATAAGTATAGGTTTACTGTTAGGTAAGGAAAGTTCAACCCATATGGTCTCTAATTTTGAAATTTCGAGTTCCGGTCTGCGTTTGCAATTTAGAGTATTTCTGTAATAAAAGATCAGTCCGCCACCACGTGCACATTTGTCTTGAGTATCTGATCTGTCTTTTCTAATTAGATCATAGCCCTCGATGGAAATCTGGCCATCAGAGACGTGTGAAGCAAGGAAAGTTTCGCAAACCCCAAGAACATCGGGGCACTTATCAGTTGACATAATTGTGCGGAGTTCATCGAGTTTTGGAAGAATGTGTTGAATATTGAGGTTGCAAAGATGCAAACCTTTAGACGAAAAATCAAGATTTCTACCTTTTAGATTTGGTTCTGAGGCAGTCATACGGGTCGCGCTATTGTCGGTTAAATCTACGGTGCTGCTGTTTTTTGTAGACGAAACGACAGTACTGTCTTTATTCGGAACATAATCAGCAGTAAGGTCAACAGCAGAATACCCTAGTTGATCAGACACTTTCGATACATTATCTAGTGTACCCGTGTGCAGGACATTTTTAAAACTATTGGACATCGTGGATTTTTGCAATTTGTTAATGCGAGATCCATTTTTTATATGCCCATGTGTATCCTAACGGCGGTTTTGAGTCGTCATACCAGATTTTCTACCATTGACCTTACCGTTGAACCAGCATTGGTTTGTATGGTGGTTGCTCATATCGCAGATGTGGCAATAAGTGTTCGAGGAGTGAAATATCTTATTTCCTGATTGATTATTTCTTCTTCTATTATGCTGAATCCTTGGCATACCGGGAACTGCTGGCCCTGTAACCTTACAATGTTTGTTAATATTTTGGAGAAGTTTCCTCGTACCATTTGCATTTAGGTGCACTTTATCACGTTTGAAAAATGAGCTAGGTATCTCACCAGTGGCAAGCAAAAACCCATCATAATGATCAACGAGCTCCACGTTCAATGTATCACACAGAGATCGTAATCGATCGTTGTAAGGTTCCAGGTCTACAGTTTCCCTTGGTAAGAGACCCGATACAATGATTTTACGATTATCTTTAGATAAGTTTTCTAATAAATTTGTGTAGTTATCCTCAAATAAGTCTAAGTCAACCCCATTGTCTGCATCATTTCCTCCGATATGTAATATTACCGTTTCACAACTATCAATATTATACCTTTAAAGTTTGGGTTCTAATGTGTCGAGAGTAACACCAGGAAATGATCTAACAGCACAATCAGCTTTAAGTCTGTTATTATCAATATCTTTCAGGATTGAACTACCAATCATTAATGTTGTCTCTTTTATGGTTTTTCTCGGTGGTTCTGTCAGATCGATAAGTTCAGAGTCATCGCTGGTATTCTGTCGAAACTTTGTGGGGTTTTGGTGATTTTGCTTGGTATTTTGTGAATCATGATTTTTCTTTGTCCGTGGTTTATTATTTAAGCGTGTATTATTCTGTTCAGTTTTGTCTGTTGTTCCACTATTTGATGCTGGATTTGACTTCTTGATTGTTCTAGCGTGGACTCTTGGTGAGGTGATATTTTCTGCTTTATTCCCGACTTTGGATTTCTCTGCAATGTTTTTGATATGTGCCGATTGTTCTTTCACTTTATCGAAGACTGCTGTTGGTTTGTTTATTATGTGACATGTCTTTTCATTCACAGATGTTTTAATATTGTCTGTGGCAGTCGTTAAGTGTTCTAGTGTTTCGGTAATAGTCAGGTCATTGCCGTTGATCTTTCTTTGCAGCGATGTCAGCTGGTCATTCACATTTTCATTGTTGTCTTCTATTTTTGAAGACAACCCATTTATTACTGCTAGTATCGATTCTGTTGTTTGCTTCAGGTATCCAACTTCAAGTTTTATAGATTGACTATCACTTTGTATGTTTGTTGGAATGCTTCTGCATGTTGGACATAGCCATATACCAACTGGGTCATCTTTTGCTATTCCAACACATGGCTCATGATACCAATGAGAACACATGCAACAATGGATCTCTCCAAACTTGCTCTTTTGTGATGGTTTGACTTTGCATGACTCGCAACATTTTGTTTCTTGTTTGTTTCTCGACTTCTCTTTTCCTTCATTATTTGACATTTGCTGTCTACTCTCAACATTTATTATTTTCTTCAATTGTGTCATGCTGTCGTTTAGAGGTTCTGGAGCCGGGCATTTTTTTTGTAGTGTTTTCACCAGCGCCTCCCTCAGAATCTGTTTCAGGATCATCAACACAATCGACGTCAACAGTTTCAGGGTTTGTTTGAGCATGTAATATTGTGTCGAGATCACTTATGACTGTTTCTGATAATAAATTCGAAACATCTGATGAGGCTTCTCGTGATTTTCTTTTTATAAGAGCTAACTTCTCTACTTAAAGCATTAACGACACACTGGGCTGTTTCAGAGAGACGTGATCTGTTGTAGTCAGGGAGTTCATTAGTCATGTCATTAATAATTGATTGTTTGACTTCAGACATCTTAAGGTTCTTTAGTTGAAGATGTGACATACGGTTCACAATGCCTAAATGCTTCTTTTTTCAGAAATGCCTCTACTTCTAGTAGTTTTGAATCAACAGGCATATTTATAACCTTTTGTAGGCAGTTGCACTTATATTTGTGAAGGTCAATACAAGAGTTCCTTCCCTTGTCTCGAGGACCGTTGAGCGTGAGTCGTTTAGTCAGTGAATATTGTTTACTACTGCACTATATAAAAACCCTCGGGGCAAGTTAGTATGGCCAAATATAGGTTATTTGTTTTGTTATTGTTTATTTTTTTGATGTCAAAATGGTGAAAAGTCCAACGTTAACACTGTTTAATCACAGATTCCAATTGTACATAGTCCAATACACTATTGTTTCAATTTTCACACAGATTAGTCACTTGTATCTTATTAAATGTCAATAAAAACACAGAGACATTTTCACAGCTTTTAGCATTGCTGGATCCCGGCTCTTGATTTGACTTTTAGTAACGTATGTAACAGTTATATCACAAGTAATTGGGAGTCCAACATATCAAAGTACCTGTCTGTATAAAACGACATCCACTAGTAGCAAATAGTATGCTAGTAAGTAAGACTATGAGTAGTTCAGTATTTACACTAAAGTATTTCTATTGTTTTGAGGGTAACGTTGGTAACATGGCTGTTACACGTAAACGCCCCCATCGCCAGAGGGCTAACATGTGTCATTTTGTTACTTATATAATGTAGTTTCAGAAAATTATAGTGTACAAAGTTCCCCCTGGGGGGCGGGGGTCTGTTGCCGGCCCAAGGTCTACTGGTTGTTCTCGGAACAAAGTTTTACACCAGCACCAAGAACAAACATGATGGCATTGTTGAAGCATGTGCGTAATCATACATGAATTTCAACTGAATTGCTGAAAAGTACGATTTATAATCAGTTATTAATCAGTTATTATTTAACTAACATGATCCTCTCTACCTTAAAGGCCCATTAGTTTCACTTCAATATTTATTGCAATTGGCATAATTGTATGCCTCGTCAAGCATAAAACGTGCCTTCGAGCAAGCGCAAAAATGTGAGGATTCACATCATGCGCAAGGTCTCATCCGGGCCTTTGGCACCCATTGATACATTCTATAGTATCAAATTATACTAGCAGCGGACAACGAAGACCCTGATCAGACTGCACATTCGCGCAGTCCGATCGGGGTCTCTGCTGTTCGTGCTTTCCCCACTTGGCGCTACCCATATATTTACTTGACGTCCATTAGTTTGTTCAATTATCTAGACTGTTATTGGACTGGCACATGTTTTAAATGCCCTGTTTCGGATCTTGTGGCATCCGATTAACAAACCGAAAATGCCGCCCAAGTACACCCACTGTATATTTTATATTATACAGGTCAGTTAAAAGAAATAAAGAAGGAAACACTCGCCAGCGTTTTGTGTTTGAACTACGCTATAGACACGATACAACCCAATGTCTTCCTAACTTCCAATAACGGGTAGGTATCAGAAAAAAACTTACAGAGAGTAAATAGTTAGTGTCTTTAAAGATAAAATTGGTGAGTCTTAGGCAGCTTTATAGGGGCGAGCTTTACATTACGAAAACACGCCTATTCAAATATATTGAAAATTTCACCACCAAAAGCTGAAAGTTTTCAGATAAAAATTCTGATATTTTTTTCATATTTCTGCTCAAAACATAGATTGTGGGTACTCGTTAGAACAGCCCGCCTGCTATCGAGTACACCCAATCTATTTTTGAGCAGAAATAAGAAAACTAATGTATACCCTTGTAAAACGCAGTTTTACTAGATGAAAGTGGGGTTTAAGGGCGTCAAAATTATACAGGTATGTTTTCGTGATAAACTTTCGCTATGGGGAACGGGTTATATTATTAAAGACACTATATATCCTATTCTTATAATTCCGTTCACTCCAATAACTCCTCTTTGAATAATATGAAAAGATATCGTTCTTCAAATGTCACATTACAATTAATAAACAGTAACTAACATTACAAATCAAAATCAAAATCAAATCAAATCAACTTTATTTTTCTCAGAATACATGCAGTGTTGAATGAGAACTGTCAATATACAATAATAATACAGCATGGCGTAGGGTATAGGTAAAGCAAGAATTTATCTTTCTAGAAGACGGTTTATGGGTTATTGTGTATGTTTCATAAAGGAAGAAAGGAGAGAAGAGGGTAGGAGTAGGTTGCGGGGGTGGGGTGGGGGAGGGGATGAAAATATTGTTTGTTTTTCTAGCATACCAAGTGAGACAGCCTCCTATATACTTAGTAATGCTGAAACTGTACAGTTTTGTCCCTTTCAAAATAAGTAAGAGAAAAGTCCAGGGAGTGCCACAATCACAAAAAAGGTAAGAGAAAAGTCCAGGGAGTGCCACAATCACAAACCGCAGCCCTTCCCAGACCCCAAGAGGAAGAGGAAACCGACAAATCTAAACAAGCACAAACCGAACAAACGTACGAAAAGCACTAAGATTAGCTCTCTCTTCCCCAAGCGAGGTATTCGCAATACTAAAAGGACTGAAAAACACAAGAACAAAATGACACACGGTAAGACATACAACAAATCGCCTCGCAGAATAAACAACAAAGCACCAAAGAGTAAGACTAACACCGGGACCACCGCCTTAGAACGGTCAGTAGAATAAACCACCGGGGATTTAAAGCACTTTTACAGATAACCAACTTCACCCTGGGTCCCGATGCTACTCTTAATACAGAAATACATAAAAATTCGGTTCGCATAAACACTATTATTCAAAGAGTGAGCCTGGTCCGCTGGAGAAAGGCGCTTAAACCAGTTTATTCTACTAAATGCTAGATCAGGCTGCACATCTAGGCAGTCCTGCAAAGTCATTTGAGTCCTCCGTGAAATCACCTGACCAGTAAATGACACCAACATCTGACCAACCAAAATAGCTTACCAGTTAACGGTTAATGTTATTGCTTAGACAAACAATATTACCTATGTACTTTTTAATTGATAAATACAGGTACGAATGCAGTTTTCATTGACAAATACAGGTATCACGATATTGTTTGTCTAAGGATTTACGCATGGGCAATGTTATAGCCTTCTGACGGAGGAGTCAATTGCTATTCTGCTACAAAAGTTGTTACATCTGGTAATGTGTTGTCAGGGAATAAAACCACATATAGTGAAGTGTTGACAGGAAATGAGACCTAAAGCACAAGCGCGGGTTAATACTCGCAGGTTTTAATTATGATGGCTCACCCGACCATTAAGAAGGCACGCGGTCTGCGTGCATACACACGTTTTATCGTTTTAGTTGATTTATGTGCACAGTTTTGAAAAAAAAAGAACTTGATTTTCTGAACGGATTGATTTGTAAATGTGCTATAAATAATTTTGGATAGTTAATTAGAAGACAAGTGCAATTTTAATAGGTATGTTCACAGACACAAACGTCTGCTCCATTCAAAACGCATGGCTTTCTGTTTTCAAGGTTCGCGTCGCGTCGCAGCAATTCCCAATGCCAATGGTGGCATCGCGGCGCCGCCACGATTAGAAAATCGTTTGCCAGCATGCACCCGTTGCACAGCATCGAGAATGGTGATAAACTTAATTTTTGGTTAACCCATTTTAATCGGAAAATGGTCACTATCTTCATTATTGTTATTATATAGAAATGATAATATCACAAGCATATATAAAAAAAAGGTAAGAGAAAAGTCCAGGGAGTACCACAATCACAAACCTCAGTCCTTCCCAGACATCAAGAGGAAGAGGAAACCGACAAATCCAAACAAGCACAAATCGATGAAACGTACGAAAAGCACTACGATTAGCTCTCTCTTCCCCAAGCAAGGCAATCGCAATGCTAAAAGGACTGAAAAAAACAAGAACAAAATGGCACAAGGCAAGACATACAACAAATCGCCCCGCAGAACAAACCACAAAGCACCAAATAGCAAGACAAACACCGGGACCACCGCCTTAGAACGGTCAGCAAACCACCGGGGGGCCCAAAGCACCCTCACAGCCAGCCAACTTTACCCTGGGTCCCGACGCTACTCTTAATAACATATATGTTTTTTTGCCGACAGAACCCTTCCACATATACCCTTGGAAGTGTTTCACCGCCGACCAAACACATCCCTTGCCTAGAAAAGTAATTCTGTTACTATTTCGGTTATGCATGTTAAATAGGAATTGGTCACATGGCGTCCGGGCTATGTCAAACCAACGTTGTTGCCATAAACCGTTGTATCAACATCGATGCTGTATTTTAGCTTCGTATATTTCGTATACGACATTGTTTGAAAATTCGTTACATCACGAAAACATGTTTATATAATTTTGACCCCCTTAAACCCCTCTTTTGTATAGTAAACCTGGGATTTACAGGGGTACAAATTATTTTCTTATTTCTGCTCATAGACATAGATTGTGAGTACTCGTTAGAACCACCTCGTCGATGCGCTTCTAACGAGTACTCAAAATCTATGTTTTGAGCAGAAATATAATAAAAATCAGAATTTTTATCTGAAAATTTTAATTTTTTTGGTGGTAAAATTTTCAGTATATTTGAATAGGCATGTTTTTGTAATATGCGACATTGTCAGTATGATCGTTATACGGTGTTGTTTGTATATTCCGTATTCGCCGTTCTTAGTATATTCATCACACGGTATTTTCAGTATATTTCATATACGACATTGTTAGAAAACTCGTTATATGGTCCTGTTAGTATTTTCTTTTTACGGCGTTGTATTCGCCATTATTATTTTATGCCTTCCACGGCATTTACAGTATATTTCTTTAAAGACGTGTTAAGAAAATGTTCGTATGTGCGTTACACGACTTTGTTAGTATATGTGTCAATACTACTGGCTGCTGAGATAATAAACGGAGAGAGAGAGAGAGAGAGAGAGAGAGAGAGAGAGAGAGAGAGAGAGAGATTCACACGGCTGTGAATTCGAATTATTCCCTGCCTGAGCCGCCGACTCTTAATGACTGAAATACTTTATATAACGTAAACTATCAGACCATAACCATTTTTCTTTTTCTGTCTTTTTCAGTGACAATCCACTAATGGATTGTAATAAGATACATGAACTAGATTTAAGCCAGTGGAAGTCTAACCAAGAAGGGGGTAATGAAGACTCAAATGACCTGTACTAATAGTGGTATAGGTAGAGGTAGGAGTAGAGGGGCGGGAGGGCAGGTGGGGGTGGGTCAAACGGAGGGATAGGCTAGGCCAAAAAGAAGTAGGGACATAGCTCCAGATGAGAGGGGGTATCCACATAATATTTTTTTTCTAATTTCTCCGCGAAAACGTATGTTGTAGGTCTACATTAAAAGCACCGAATCCAGGCGTTTCTACTGAACACCCAATAATATATGTTTTATGGAGGAATAAGAAACAAATCACTACTGTTCGGTTACTAGGCCTGTTAAAAGTTCGCAAATATACTGTACGATTCTACCTGTCTAAAAGCTGGTTTTTTTCTGGACATGACTAAAAGTTGATCACTATACGATTTTACTCGCCTAAAGTCTAGGTTATTTCTGGATACGTTTCAGATAATAGCTATCTGATTTTACTCATCAAAAAGCTAGCTTATTTCTGAATACATTTAAGCTGACAGCTGACATATAAAATGGTGAAATGGGAGGTTTCCCTGAGGTCTGAATACATTTAACTGAATCACTTCGTTTTTTAGCACTATTGTGTTTAAAATCTCAGGAATAAACTGTGAAACGTTTTTGTTTATTAAACCGCTCAATGACAAGAAATAGGATCTATTACACTGCGCAGTGACAAGGAATGGGGCCTAACTTTGCACAAGTACATCAAAGAGGTTTGTAAGTTGAAAGCTAACACTTTAACCTGCTATTATAAATAAAATCTGTCAGCCTTTGGAAATATTTTCTTAGATTTTACAGAATATTTGCAATTTAAATGAATCTTAAATAAAATAGAAGGGAAGGCAATGATCAGGAATCGATACAATCATGCCACACCTACCATCAGAGACATCAAAGGGAAAGAAACACAAACACAAAATAACTAGACCCTAATGGAAACATCACTAGCAGAAAGCCAAACGGACAGTTACTTTCCCACAAAGCGGTCAAATGGCTATCCAAAACAAAAAGATGTAAGCGACACACACATTCAAAGACGAACTATAACAAAAATAAACCATGACAGAAGAACCGCCTGGGAACGGTTAGTGAAATGTATTTCACTGGGAGACTTAAATCGATTTTACGTGGAAGCAATCCTCGCCCTTACTTCTGCCGCGATTCAGACACAAAACAACTGAAATGCTGGAGCAAAAGAAAACCAACATTTAGACTCTGGTGGGCCCGACCAAAGATAGAGCATCAAGTACCAACCAACATTACCCAAAATGAATTTCAAGTAAGCCTTTACGCTGGAACCATCATAGAATCTGAGGCCTAACCCGCCGGCGTGCAATTAAAGAGGGAAGCAAAGTTATTTACCGTGATTGGGTTAACAACCATACATACAGTCTGTCGTATAACATTTATGTTGTACCCAATCTTTTTATATCGAAGAATGATTTTACGAAATTGAGTACTAAAGTCATTGTAAGCATATATTTTTCTGAATTTATACACTTAGTCACCATAAAATTCGAGTTCCAATAGGCCTTTTTGCTGAAGAGATTTTGGTCCAACATTGAATTCTGAAACTAAATCGGAATGACGTCTATAAAACTGAGAACAGGCTTTACGTAGTTTATGATACCGATAACCCTGATTAAGAAGTTTAGCAGTTAGCAATCTATTACGAGTGTTGAAGTCAGGTACATGACTAGACACACTGGAAAATCGAATTTATTGTGTAATATAAACACCGTAGGATGCCGCACTAGGAACATCACCATCCAAGAAAGGAAAATTTACAATCTCAAAATCAAAATCATCGCGTTTATCATGAATTTTGCAGGACACAAACCCATCTACAATAGATAAATGTAAAATCCAGAAACGCGGCTTTGGTATCAGAAGAATTAGCTTTATTTAACTGAAGTTCTGGGGGGTGACTGATTATATAATCGAAGTAGGTATTGTCAATATTCAATAAATCATCCAAATATCTTGAAGTCGAGCTAAAGGCTTCAATGATTTCAGATTAGTTTTCAACGGAAAGGGACATCATGAAGTCTCTTTCATAACAAAACAAGAACAAGTCAGCCACAAGGGGTGCGCAATTCGTACCCATCGGAATACCCACAATTTGTCTAAATAACTTAGTACCAAATCTTATATAAATATTGTCAAGTAGAAAGGTGAGAGCTTCACACACTTTCTGACATGTCCATAATGTGTTTTCTATGCGCTTCAGAAGTGAAAAAAGCATTTCTTACATTACATGCAAGGTAGAGGGAATCTTCTCTATGAAATGTCCATTCAATTAAATCATTTAGTTTTTCTTCTATAAGATTATGAGGGAGAGTAGTGTAAAGCGTGGCGAAATCATAAGTAGTCATAAAGTCTTTTCTGTAAAAATACCACTAATGTTCATCTGATAAACTAGACTATAGAATGCTGAATTAAAAAATATATGATATGGAACACCAAAAGGCACTCTATAAAATGATCACTGCATCATTGTGCCATTTCGGAAGCTGACGTCCTCTTTAATCTTTACCACTCTCAGAGCAAACTAAGCAGATGAAAAATTGATAATGTTGTTCTTTTTATCAAGGTAATGAAATTTGGCTTTTCATGCAAATTGTCACCATAAAAGAAAAATTTGCATGAAAAGCCAAATTTTGTGGGGAAAATTAATAACAAATCAAATTGTCTTCTGCTGAAATTTATACCTAGGTGAGCTCTGTGTTTCATCATAGTGTTGGGAAGTTAATTTACATGTTTCCTGTTGGGTAGTCTGAATTTTGCTGCTACATAGGCTAGTACTACTTGTATCTTTGTTTGAGAGGGGGAGGGGCGTTGGGGCGGCTCTTTGCTTTTTGGCTATTAGCCATTTGCAGGTATGTTTTGCGGTCATTTTCAAAATTGATCATTTTGTTCTCGGTATTTGTTTTAGGTACTGTAAGAATCGGGGTTAGAACCTTCTGTTGAACTGGCAGTTGTTTTTATTTAGTTTTAAGCTCTATTTCTGCTGTGCATCGGTTCAGTACCATTTAAGTGAAAATGGAGCTGCTGTTGGAAACTGTTTAAAACACTTATATTACTAATACAATCATTATACAGGAAAAATAAATGAAAACCACACTTTAATAAAAAGAAAGCAAGGGGAATATTTTTGGGGTATGCTACGAGTATCAGCAGATTTTTTTGGTATGACTGATATACCGGATATGTTTTTGAGGGGGTAAACACTAGATGCTGGGGTCAAAGCCTATTTGCGATATTTGTCTTCTTGTTTCTGCAGAAAATAAAGCTTTACAATTTTTTTCCAATGATCGTCTTCGAAAAAAGAAGAAACACAACTTTTAAATGTTACCTGCTTTTGTTGAAAAGTTAAACCCATTAAAGACTGAAGACCCTTAAATGGCTAATATGCAAACAGTACAGACCCAGATCAGATACGGCAGAACAAACCTCAGATCAGGGTTTCAACTGTTTGCAAATAGTTCAACCATTTGTCTTTAGTAATAGCTACATCATTTAGTCTGACATACCTAATATCGAAAACGGACTTTTCCAATATTTAGTATTGGAAAGCATACTCAGTCTTTAATGGGTTTAAGCTTTCAATTGCAAGTAACGCACCACCCCTTTGATAAGGAAAATAGTTGACGAGACCTTTTCTAAGGGTTTAAACATAGTCATAATAAAAAAATGATGCAGTGTATCAAATTTCAGGCAACCCTAACATTTCACCACTGTGACATACACAGAGGGAATTAGAGAACATTTGCGTGATGTGAAAGAGAAATGAGTCGGAGCACAGCATTTCTTGCAAGATTGCATGTGCTTCAAGCGACGACTAGATACGTCTGTAGATCCAAACATTCTTAGTAGAACCTAAGTCGTTCGTCTAAAGACAGCTTGGATGTATGGCTGCCCATACAGCGCACAGCAATGGCTCTGATCAGCCTGCGCGTTTGCACAGGCGGACGTGCTTGAGTCGTTGCTTGGCTGACATGCAGTCTTGTACGAAATGTTGTGTCCCGACTGATATATTTTTGCTTAACATCAGCTGTTGCTAAACTTATTTTTTCGTGATACTTCATAATAATTAGTACCTGTAAATTATCTGTTGACATTGTGGTGTTATAAGATACTGTAGATTCACATATCAATAAAGGATTTCGACATTGTATGTAATAACTTAGGTTCTGGTAGTTATATGTATATATTATGGGTATTTGCATATGTATAAAAGACCCGTTAATCATAAGTATACATTAATATGGGGTAATATTAATATATAGAGGACAAATGAATAAAGAATCCGTTAGTTATTTTAGACATTGTGCAACACTGTCATTAATCTCATTATGTATATAGGATCCGTTCATTGCATGACTTGTACATATAGACATTAAGGGGTAAAATTAATATAGAGTCGCTTGTACATGTAAATAAAGGATTTGTTAGTTACCTGTAGACATCGTTGGGTAATATGACTATGCAGATTAGCATATCTAGTAGTTGGTTTGAAATTTTTTGGTACAGCTGGGTCATTTAGTTCTCTAGGTCAAATCTGAAGGGACACAAGGCAAGATGGGAAGACAACAGGAAGGACTGAACCGGTCTTAACTTCGCAAACTCACAAAGGGCAACTGAAGTCAGATCACAATGGATGGAAACAATCTATTAGTTAGCAGTGGAACGACGATTAATGGACTAAAGTGGAGTGGAGTGAAAGGAAAGGATTAACACAAAAATACACGATATGGTTATGGTTAGATATAATGATTGTACAATCATGGATGAATAAAGAATGATATAGTTATCTTATTTATTATTCAATGAAAGAGCAGTAGTTTTTTTGTTGTTCGTTTTAACAATAAGCAGCGGCGGATTCGGGGTGCGGGGTTCAGACGAATCCCACTTTGACTCAAAATTTCATTTTCGTATATTCAATAAATTTTTGGAAGTGTTCACCTTAATATTCACACACCTAATTCTTCATTTCGAGAAGTCCATATTACTACCCGTGAATGCGTCTGAAATTGCTGGATGAATGGCAAACATTGAAGACCCTGATCAGACGCCGCGGTCTTTGAGTCTGATCTGGGTCCACACTGTTCAGTCATGCGTGCCAGTCCTCGCACGAAAACAAACCTATTCAAATATTCTGAAAATTTTACCACCAAAAATAATGAAATGTTTGGATAAAAATTCTATTTTTCATATTTATGCTCAAAGCATAGATTGTGGGTACCCGTTAGAACCGCCTCAATGAGGCGGTTCTAACGAGTACCCACAATCTTTTTGAGCAGAAATAAGAAAAATCATGTATGCACCTGTAAACTCCAGTTTTGCTATATACATAGAGCTGGTGTTTGTAAAACACTATGCCCCCAACTGCGTGACTCTAACACTGCTTTTACTCCAACACTGCTTGCCCATGACGGTTACTACAGTACAAACATACAAGATTTCAATATCATTTTATTAAAAGGGAAATAACTCTAAAATGAAAGATAATTTTGTGTAAGAAAAAAAAATGGGTCACCTATTTTTTTCATGAGGAATCCATATATGAATTTTCAAAACATTAGCATATGTGGTTCTAAACCTATGCTATACTCAATAAAGCAACAACATTAAATGGCCAGAAATTGCAAAGGGCCATAACTCCAACACCATTTAATTTAATTAGTTCAAATTTTAATCAGGTAATCTACTCCTAAGTACCAATTAGTGTATTAAATATCTAGCTTAAATACTTTATGAGATATCTTGCTAACGAGATTTCAATGTTATTTTATTAAAAGGTAAATTACTCAAAAATGGGAGATAATTCGAATAAGAAAAAAATACTGGTCACTTATTTTTTCATGAGAAATCCATATGTGAAATTTCAAAAACTAGCATACATGATTCTAAACTATAAATGCTATGAAAAAAGAAAATACAAGGTAAAATGGCCCAGTCTACCAAGGGGCATATCCCAAAAGTATTTTTTCAGAATTTATTCAAAAGTTAATCAGATCATCTACTTATCATTACCAATCTATTCATAAAGTATCAAGGTTCTAGCTTCAATAGTTTTTGAGCCATTATGCTGACAAGAGAAAAATGCCCAAATTTACAAAGGGCCATAACTCATGAAGTATTTTTCAGAATTTATTCAAAAGTTAATCAGGCCATCTAATCATCACTATCAGTCTATTCATCAAGGTTCAAGGCTCTAGCTTCAATAGTTTTTGAGACATTTTGCTGACAAGAGAAAAATGCCCAAATTTACAAATGGCCATTACTCATGAAATATGTGTTTTTTTTTCATAAAAGTTAATCAGGTCATCTACTTATCATTAACATTCAACTCACCAAGTTTCAAGGCTCTACATTCAACAGTGTTTTAGATATCTTGCTGACAAGGTAAAAATGCCCAAAATTACAAAGGGCCATAACTCATGAAGTATTTTTCAGAATTTATTCAGAAGTTAATCAGGTCATCTACTCATCTCTACCAATCTATTCATCAAGTTTTAAGGTTCTAGCTTTAGTTTTTTTTTAAATATTTTGCTGACACGGGAAAAATGCCCGAATTTACAAAGGGCCATTACTCATAAAATATTTTTCGGAATGTATCTAAAAGTTAATCAGGCCATCTACTCATCACTACCAGTCTATTCATCAAGGTTCAAGGCTCTAGCTTTTGAAGTCTTTTAGATATTTTGCTGTCAAGGGAAAAATGTCCAAATTTACACAGGGCCATTACTCATGAAATATTCTTCAAAATTTACTCAAAAGTTAATCAGGTCATCTAATCATTACCAATCAATTTAAAAAGGTTCAAGGCTCTAACTCCAATATTGACAAGGTAAAAGTGCCCAAAATTACAAAGGGCCATAACTCATGAAGTATTTTTCAGAATTTATTAAAAAGTTAATCAGGTCGTCTATTTATCACTACCAATCTATTCGACAAGTTTCAAGGCTCAAGCTTCAACAGTTTTTGAGATATTTTGCAGACAAGTTAAAAATGTCCAAAATTACAAAGGGCCATAACTCAGGAAACATTTTTTTAGAATTAATTCAAAAGTGAATCAGGTCATCTACTCATCACTACAAATCTATTCACCAAGTTTCAAGACTCTAGCTCTAACAGTTTTTTTTTTAAGATATTTTGCTGACAAGGTAAAAATGCCCAAAATTACAAAGGGACATACCTCAAGAAGTATTTTTCAAAATTTACTCAAAAGTTAATCAGGTCGTTTACTCATCACTACAAGTCTGTTCATCAAGTTTCAAGGCTCTAGCTTCAATAGTTTTTTTAGATATAGTGTTGGAAATATTGCATCCATATTTTTTTAGAAGGCCATAACTCAGGAAAGGGGCATAATCCTGTCAAGAAAAAAAAATACGTGTTAGCTATTTTTTCATAAGGAATCCATATAAGACATTTCAATACAGTAGCATGCACGGTTCTAAAGATGCTATGCACCAAAAAGCGTGACGAACGGACGAACAGACGAACAGACGAACGGACAAATGGACGGACGAACGCCCCAGAAGCAATATGCTCCTCCAACTTCTTCGCAGTTGGGGGCATAAAAATGGGGTTTAAGGGGCTTAAAAGTATATAGGCATGTTTTCGTGATGGAATACATCGTGAAACTTTTTAAAAACAAACCCGCTCAGAAATTTGGAATCACCTATCAAATAATCCTTGATCCGCCCTTGATAAGTGTCCAGCATACCTTACATTCGTTCGAGATCCACCTCTTCGTTTTCTATGTAATGATCCTCCAGTTTTCAGTTACTGGCGAAAGAATGTGCCCATAGTAACTCGGACTACTTTAATCTCATTAAAGAAAGTGTCGACAGGGCGTGCAATACCAATAATACAGACATCATCATAACCGGTGACTTTAACTTTAACATGTCCCAAGGTAACAATTACAGGATGATAGAACTAATGCATTAGTACACTTTAACACAACTGATATCAGAACCCACACACTACACTGAACAGTCATCATCAATTATTGACTTAATCGTAGTACGCAATACCTCCAATATCCTTTACAGTGGCGTCGTAGATCCTTTCATATCAGAATATACTAGGTACCATTGTCCAGTCGTAGTACTGTTAAAATTCTTACGCACACATAAACCTAACTTTAAGAGACGAATATGGAATTATAAGTTGGCTGATTATGATAAATACAGAAAAAATCTATCCGAGTCTAAAATTACGGAGAAAATTCATCGTGTTAGCAATACCGATCAAAACATTCAAGACATAACAGACGCGATATTCTCGACAGCTGAGCAATCTGTATCAAATAAGGTAGTCACTATTAAACCCGGTGACTATCCGTGGATAGCATGCCACATCAAAACTTTGATTAGGAAGCGTAGGCGAAGCTATCGTCAGTTCAAACGAGCTACTAGCGCTTATTTTTGGCATAATTATAAAATTTTACGAAACAAAGTTGTCAAAGAAATCCGTAAATCCAAACAGGAGTATTTTGATAAACTTGATCGACAGCTGTCTTGTGAAAACTGTGACCCTAAAATATTTTGGCGGACATCCAAACAGTTGCTGAGCTTAGGGCGGACATTCTGTAGCACTGAAAAACTTTTCTTTGCGCTTGGATGAGAGTCACTCCAGAGTCGACGAAACAAACATAAGCTAGTAATATTTTATAAAATTTTACATGGTCTCACTTTAAACTATCTCTCTGACTTAGTCCCTCCTACTGTATAAGAAATAACAGCATATAGTCTTCGAAACTCCGGGCATATCCAGAACTACAAAGCGAACGGTAACCTGTTTCTTGATTCCTTCTTTCCATCAACTATTCGTGTATGGAACAGCCTCCTCAGTGAAGTACAACAGGCATCGTCTGTAGCAGCATTCAAATTTCGTTTGAACAGGGACTTACACACACCTCCTAAATATTTCAATTCTGGTGCGCGCAAAGGTCAAATACTCGAAGCAAGACTTAGAATGGGATATAGTTCCCTCAATTCTGACTTATATTGTAAACATATAGTTCCAAGTCATTCTTGTCAGTGTGGACATTTTGAAAGTGCTGCTCACTTTTTCTTCAACTGCCCAAACTATAATGACGTTCGATTAAGATTCTTACCCGGGGATCTCCATATCTATACCGTCAAAGATCTCTTATTTGGAATGGAAAACCTCACTGAGTAAGAAAATGAATATCTCTTTGTACAGGTGCTAGAGTCCATCGTTAAGTTTGGCAGATTCCTTTAAACTTGCCTCTGTCTTAACCTTAGCCTGTATCTCTGTTCTTTAATGTGTACATTGTGTCTCATTAAGGGAGTCGGTCAACCCTCTCTAAATGCTTCTTTGCCCCCCCCCCCCCACCACCCTGTGGGTTATAATTTAAGTAAACAATAAAAAAGTCTACACATGTAAGATAAAATCGATATCCCAGAAATCACTTGGTCACTGACGAGAAATGTTACTCCAGTGATGACGAAGAAGATCAAAGCGTCACTGCGACGCTGGAGATAGAATCCTTTTTAATTTTTCTTTCTTGGATTTTCGCCCAAATGCATTTTGCGGCAAGAAGTATTCGTTTTCTAGTCATCTCGAACAACTCCTATGTGGTGTAATCACGTGAATCGCCAAGTGACTAAGGTTATCGACCTTGTTCGCACGTATGGCGTATGCTGTTCGTTTTCTTCTCCTTCTTCTTCTGCATTATGGTGAAGGACGGGTGACGTTTTACGGCCTGCCGAGAAAAAGTGTGAGTAGGTTAACTGACCGGTCTGACATGACTTTGACAGTATTGACTGGGTCATACAACTCAAAGCATTTTGTAAATAGCAGCCGATAAATTTTTACTCGCCATTACGTCTAACGGAGAATACTAAAATTTCCGTGCAAATCATGGGAATTCCAGTCTACGTCATGGTAATCTATGTCATGGTCACTAAACGTTTATCTTTTTATATATCTGTATAAAGTCTTGCAAATCTTATTTTTGTTTCTCTTGATGTTTGCTGATATAATCAGGAACATAACTAAATCTCCGGACAGATCTTAGTGGTGCAAACAGTAAAGACCCCTATCAAACTCTAACAGAGGTTGTGTGATCGCGGTCTACACGTTTTGCTTATCAATCAGCACATTCAGATACATGATCAGGAACCTGTTAGTTCTAAAAGCGAGTCACAGCAGTAAATAACCTTGTAAAATATATTTTTATTTATTTTTAAAGAGAATATTAAGCTTGAAATTTCAAGCCTTGAAATATCAAGCCTTATTTTCTCTGCAAAATATATAAGAAACACATGTATATTTAAGCGTGTCGTATGCTGCAGGCGGTATAAGGGTTTGTATCGTTGAATTATGGTGTGCGAATATTTAGATTATTTAGGCTACGGGAGATCTATAAACCGTTTCCGGGTTCGTGCGCTGCTTTAACTCTTTACCTTTTAACCCTCAATCCTTTCAGTCTTTGTGTTGAGGTTTTACGGCCCAGTAAATGCATTAGTGTCATGTCGACCGAAGTCAGTTTACTTAACCATACTTTTTCTTGGGCAGGCTTAGTCCTCTAAGCAGTGATCAGTACTTGTGCATATTCTTTCACCAGAATCTGACAACTGCCCTCCTTTCAGCCTAGCAGATCTAAATAGATACCTGCGCAAACACTGTAGATCCAGATGAGACGGCTCGGAATGAAACATCTCATCAGGAGCTACACTGTTTGCCATTCTGTTTTTGACTTTAGCCTGAATCCTCATTTGCATCTGTGATCATGCCGAAACTCAAGGATGGAAGAGTCCACTTAAAAAAAAACAAACCAAAAAAAAAAAAAAAAAAAAAAAAAAAAAAAAAAAAACCCAAGGCTCGGCAATTGTCTGTCATTTTCACAAGGGAGACAACTCTTGTGACTTCCTGATTGCTTGTCTGCATAGCAACCCCCTTCTGAAAAGGGTTTTATTTTCTTCGAAACGGAATACTTGGAAGCAAATGATTTCCTTTTATCACAAACTCTTTTTAGAAAGTGGAGCAAATTCTTTCCTTTTATTGCAAACTCTTTTTCAGAAAAGGGGAGGCAAATTCTTTACTTTTAGAGTAGATCTCTGTAAAAAAATCTTTTTTCAGACTCCCCTGAAAAGAGTATACACTAAACGAAGATTCGGGAACAGTTTCTTATCTTTCTGAGTAGACCCCTTTTCATAAATTAAGCAAACAAATTTCGCTGACATTGGCCTTCAGTGTTCACTTATGACATGGCGACTACTTTCTTAGCCCATAAAATGCTAAGCACAACTAACGCAGACTACAATTTAAATTTTTTTTATTTTTATTTTTTTTATTGTATTTGTTTTTTTTCGGAGAAAATCTGCCTAGCAAAAATGTCAGGTCTTGTTTACTCTGGAAATTTGCTACAAATCTGCTTACCGCTTTAAGAGTTGGTTAAAACCCTAATGAAAGACAAGCAAAAACAACACAATGCATTTGCATTTGCAAAACTTTTATTTATTTTATCAAACTCTTTAAACAATTAGCTTGCTGAGTAAATATTCAGCAGCTGACATTTGAAAATACTGTTATTATGTTTCCTGGAAAATAATTTTGGGAAATTCATGCAATTTGTTTGAAATGTCAAACCTATTTGCTTGGAAATATAACTATAAATATCAATCTGTCGTCTGCTGAATATGTAAAGGAAGTGCTTACACTTAAGCGCTTTTTCTTATCATCAAGATTATATGTACATAAGATTATATGATAAAACTATTTTGTTATTATTCTGCACTATATAAAACAATTCATACACGAATTAAATTAATTGGTTGGGTCGGGGTACAAACAAACCTACACGACATAAGCGAACAGCGTAGGGTTCTATAAATAAAAAAATAGAAATTACGTGACATTGTAGTGGGTATACATTTGTGAAAATGTGAATTAAAAATGAAATTGATGACTTTATGTTTTAATTTTTGGAAGACAGGATTAACTCATATTCATTCTTCATGTCGAGTGGTGAAATATCGAAGAAATAAGATGGTAATCATTGATAAAAGAACAAAAAAAAAAAAAAAAAAAACCCGAAAAAACAAAAAAAAAACAACAACAAACAAACAAACAAACAAAAAACAAACAAACAAAAAAACAAAACAGCTACGTCGCCTTGAATGATTCGGGGTGTCCATGTAAAGACGGTTGTGTGAGTGATAGCGGTGAACGATTACGGATAAATAACAATACTGGTAGCGGAAAAGAGGTTCCCGAGTCAAACGAGCAGTACAATATATATGAGAACTTTTATACTTCGGATAATAGTACTGGTGTCTCCAGCATGGCATTTTCACAGCCGTTCAGTGGATTTTCATAGAACAATCAAGTCCCATTTCCAAATAACTCTCACTCGCCTACAATGATGAGCGGACAGTAACCAGCAATGCTAGGCGGCTAACCGTCGGAATGGGCTACAGCACTGATAAGTGATGTTAAGGCTATAAAAGATCATGTTGGAAAAAAACGAAATTATTGAGAAAACTGCCAATTTGATTAACAGAAAATTAAAAGACTTAGAAAGCAATGTTGGTAGCATAGACCGACGATTATCTGCTGTCGAAAAATCGTGTTCATTCATAAGCAATCAGTATGACGATCATAAAAATGAGCTAGAAAAAACAAAATTTGAACTAAAAAAGATGAAAAACACCTGTAAACAAAACCTGAACTAAAAAAGATGAAAACCACTTGAAGAAAACATAAAATCACTAGAAAAAAATAATTTTTTTATGGATAAAAAATAAACAATCTAGAGTGCAGGTCGATGCGTGACAATTTGGTGTTTATGGGGTGCCTGGAATAGAAGAAGACTGAACGTACAGATAAAACACTGATCGCAGATAAACTGCAACTCCCACAAGCGAGGAACATTACTTTTGATCATGTTCGCCGAGTTGGTGTACCTACCCGTGGTAAAACTAGGCGATTGTAGCCAAATTCCATATTATAAGGAACGGGAAATGGTAAGAAATAAATCGTTTGAGCTTGGTGATACACTTAAAAATAATAATAATAATAATCGACCTTATTTATAGAGGGTAACACATTTAGTAATCTAGTACTAATCTTCCATGTGGCCCTCTTTTTTCCTGGGTAGAAACCAGTACTAAGGAGGCTAATATTGGCAGCAGCGTACAATGGCCGAAACAGATGCGCGATACCAGGAAATCACTAAGGGCCGTTATGATCAAAGAAAAGGAGAAGGGTAATGAAGGGAAACTGCAGAACGATAAACTTTACATAAACGGCCAGTTGTATCAGAAAAAGCCACCGGCAGCTGCTGAACACCCCCGAGGGGGTCACGGGGAGCAATTAATGGTTCTTTCTTGGAACATCAATGGTTTATGTAGAAAACTTTCAGATAGTGATGTTTATGAGTATGTGAATGACTATGACATTTTGCTGTTTTCAGAAATTTAGATTAATGGTAAAACTAAGTTAAATTTAGACATAAATGGGTATTTTAGTGAGCATATGTACGGTAACAAAACGCCAAACCCGAGAAAAGGGCGCTGTAGTGGCGGAATTTCCATATATATGAAACAGTCTTTAAAAATCTTAAAAAAATCACAGAGTAAAAAGCAGTTTGATATTTTATGGGTAAAACTGTCATCTGAACTCTTTTCATTTAATGAGGAAGGTTTCATCTGTAACGTTCACATAACTCCAGCGCATTCAAACATCCTTAGTTCGAATGACTTTAACGTTTGGGATGAAATTGAAAAAGGGATAAAATTGTATTCAATGTTGGGGAAAGTATATATTACTGGGGGCATGAACGGACGGACATCAAATTTCGCAGACATTTTGGGGTTTGACAAATATATCGAACATGATGGGTATACCTTCTGAGTTCTTGATGGTTTTAATAAAATGTATTAAAAGTGGCCAATAAGCTTTGGGATTGAGATCGGAAGATTCAATAAGAATGTTTTCAGTATTATTAAAAATCTTTCTTTTGCGTACGTTTTCAAATTATTAACTTTATTACGCACGTTTTTGTACTTGCGCCAATATTCTGTTCGGGCTGTCCTAAATGCTTTCCGTTTTAATCAGTCGCGTTTTCTTGCATATGAACATATGGTTGAATCATACCAAGGATTATCATTGGGACGGATAAGCACAACTTTACTTGGAACACATTCGGGGACTAACTCCATAAATTTTGATGTGAACTGCTCACAAGCAAAATCTGCATTTCCTTCGTTAATAAAATTCCAGTCAGTGTTGGAAATTAAATAATTTAAACGATCATAGTCCCCGCGTTTGTATATAAATACTTTCCAATTAAAAGACTGCTCGTGGTTATAGCTAAAATCAACTAAGATGTATGTTGCGAAGTGGTAACTAAGTGCTGGGCTAATTTCAATTACATCTGAGTCAAGTATTTCTTTCTTTTCTTTTTTTTTGAATCAGGGACTATTATCAGGTCGAGGAGAGTAGCTGTTGCCGTTGTAACCCTAGTTGGTACCTCGATAGTATTAACAAGGTTATTAATAGTTAATATGAATTTAATAGGTGCTACCTCTATCCGTGCGTCCAAATCACCATCACATGCTTCATAGGTGGGTTGGCCAGATCTAACTGAATTTGATTTCAGACCACGCTTGATTTCTGAATACACTGCATGAATTGCGATATAGCATCCAAGTCAACAGTATTTCAGTGGTTTGGAGACATTACCTCCAAATTTCTGGGACTTTTACCCGACCCCATCACATGAATTCGGGTCCTGCTTAGTTACTAGTAGCTCTGCAATGGAGGCTTTAGGCAGCCCATCTGGTTCGCCGGCCACGATGGACAGGGCCATGCTTTCCAAATACCGAAAGCTAGTAAATGCCAGTCAGGTACAACAATTCTACATTATCGTTCGCTTACCTGTAATCCATTTTACTGTCTCAGGATTTTTCCTACAGATTTTTGACCGTTTGTGCGTTTTTGTCTTTGTTTCTTTTTGATCTTGTTTTTTTTTGCGAGTCTACACATTATGAATAAAAATTAATAAATAAATAAAATAAATAAATAAATAAAATAACAACACCAATTTACAAAGCGATCGAACAAACACATTATTTTGTTGATGTGTATTTTAGATTATTATGTGAAAAGAGCGTAAAGTGTATGTGTTATCTAAAAATCTACATCAAAGTGTACCTAATGCACAAAACGAATCATGCTTAGCTTGTAAATAGACGGAGAATGGATATAAATAAAATTCGAGAAAAATTGAGAATGGCCGCGATCGCAAATTTTGTAGGCTGACGTTATAAGTCCCTTGATTCAATCCCTTGCAATTGGAATACATGTCATTATTGGCTGCTTTGTTGCTATTATCGGCACGGCCGCCGTGTCAAAAGTCTCTGCCAAATCACAGAACGCTTATTGTTTTTTTTTCAGGATAAGCACCGAACCACCAAGCGTTTGTTGGACCATCATATTTTTTGGTCACACGCATCACTGGTCACATCGTTAGTCTATAGTAGAGAGATGCACGCTTCGCAGTTCCCATTGGACGCACTTAATGTATCTTTTACATGATAATTCTGAACATTCAGTTAATCTTGATTTAAATCTCCGACAATAATTATACGTTTAGAGGCATCAAGAGCTTTCTCGATTGCTACATTCAGACGATGCCAAAAAGACACAGGAGTGCCTGGTTTCAATTTTGCAATAGAAAGAGTGCGATATGAAAATATTCCACGAGGTGATAGAAAATGCAAGTTTTTAACCTAAATGTAGTTGAAAGTGAGTACCACTTTTTGCTGGTATGTCCGCTGTCTGGCGATCTACAGCGAAAATAGTTTTCTTCTTATTTCTGTCACTGGCCTTCTTTAATGAAATTTGGAAATTTAATGTCATCTCAGTCCAAAGGATTTCAGATAAACACAGCAAAATTTATTTATGCTGCGGAAAACGTCGAATCTGATAAATGACTTATAATTGGTTCAGTAACTTGTGTTAATTTTCAGGGACTTTAGCAGGCGACAATGCGGTGACGTATTTTTCTAGAGGGTGGGGTTTGGCATTTCACGCGAGCTGTCTCCTTAGGATAGGGTTTGGAATGGCGAATCCTGTTTTCTATGAGGCATTGTAAGGATATTTCAGGGTGCTACATAGGAGAGAGCTGGCATGGATTGACCCATCATTTTTCTATGAGGCGTTATAAGGGTATTTCAGGGTGTCGCCTGCTGAGGGTTTTGATCAAGACACTAATATTTGATGTAACTTATGTTAATATGGATTATCTTTCGGAGAATCCAGCAGGCGACAATGCGGAGGCCACTTCACCTAGAAGATGGGACTAGGCATTTCATGCGGGCTGTCTCCTTAGGAGAGGGTTGGTAGGGGATGACTCATTCTGTTTTCTATTAGATATATCTGACTAAGATATGTCAGGATATCGCCTGCTGAGGGTTTATATTCAAAAGACTAAATGTCATAACGACATACCTATTTACTTAGAAAGTTTTAATATTTTCTTATTTTCTTACTTTCTAATTGTTCGTTTTCAGCTGTCTTATATAGATCTCTAAAATCTTACCGTCATTCACGAGATCAGTTTGCTTCTCTGAAAAGAAAATGCATTCTCACTATACTGTATTTTGTAGCCTATATAACATTGTATAATGTTTAATGCCGAATAAAGGAATTGTAAATGTAATATTACTGTATAGACAGATAAACCTTTATCACTCTTTTGGCTAATTTAGCAGACGACAAACTGGTGATATTTATCTTATTTTCCCAGGAAACAGGATTTAACATTTCATGCAAACTGTCTCCATTGTATCCATTTCAATATGTCGTCTGCTGAAAGTTTAACCCAGAGTGCTTAGTGATAAGGCCTTCGCCATCCACTGGTGCAAACAACGGTCTCAACTAACCAGCTCATCGCGCAGCCTGACGGAGACATTTGCTATTCAAAATAAAATTCCATAATAAGCCAAAAAATTCTGGTCCTACATGTAACTACTATAGAGGGATCGACATATCTCGGCTCGATACAGTTGAACCTTGCAATGCGAAAAGTGTCTTCGCTGCGCTGCATAAGCTAACGGCAACGGCCCAGATTAGGTGCGCATACGCGTAGTCTGACATTCTGATCAGGGCCTTTGCCGTCGGCTTTCAGGATCATGAGAACTTTGCTTTTCGTTTATGACCCGGAAGACAACTTTTTGCATGGCAAGACTCATTGAGCGGAGCTGTATCTAGCGAGTCTGGACCTTAGCCTGTATGAAAACAGCGGATACTCAGATCCGTCAGTCTTTATTGCACTACCTGACAAAAGTCGTCATGGCCCAGTTGTTTAAAACATCGTTAGCTTAATTAACCCGTTAATTAAACTTCGAAACTTCAAACTTTGTAAATCATAAAACAAACAACATATTTTTAACAAAAATATTGGTAGAAAATTATTTTCATAAAAAATAATATCGGTGTACGATTTGTACCTATTTACCGTAAATATTAGGAAACACAGGCTTAAGTAAACAGTGTAAACCAAGATCATACGCCACAGAACGTGGCGTCTGATTCAGATTCTATACTGTTTGTTACTCATCAAGTTGAGTTTAGACACATTAACAGTAAAATGGTCTCGATAAGCCATCAGGAAAACATGTCTTTATAGTTTTGACCCCCTTAAACCCCACTTTTATATAGTAAAATTGGGGTTTACACGGGTAGACATTATTTTTCTAATTTTTGCTCAAAAACATAGATTGATGTACTCGTTAGAGCCGCCATGTCAAGGCGTTTCTAACGAGTACACACAATCTATGCTTTGAGCAGAAATATGAAACATATCAGAGTGTTTTGTCTGAAAATTTTCAGTTTTTGACGGTGAAATTTTCTGTATATTTGAATAGGCGTGTTTTCGCAATGAATTACTAGGAATGGAATATATTGGTTAAATACGACAATCAACAAACATCACGTTGATTTAACGACTTTGTTATGTTGAGGAAGCTTTTAATAACTGGGCCCAGGTGTTCTTACGAAGGCAAACAGTATAGACCCTTATCAGTAACAGTTTGGTTAGAGCCTGCACTGTTTGCATAGAACAAAACCAAGTATTTCTTAACCCTTAACTCTTTCGGCGCCAAATTCCAGACTACATTTGTTGTCTGCCTTGTTGTTGTTTTATAACAAACTATCGATTGGAAAGAAGGTGAAGACTGAATGTCAAACAGCGAAGATGAGACGGCTCATTATGATAAGATAAGAAAAGATTATTTTTTCTACAGAAACATAGGCCTACTTGGCCTTGAGCTCTACTAGTATACATATAACTAAGCATGAACATAAAGTACAGAAATGGCAAACAATGTGATATTTTCCATATTGTGAATAGTGATTTTACGCTGTTCAACATATTCAAAGATTGCAATATACTAATATCACTAGTATGCACTGTGCGGAGAGATTGTTAGCACCGACATACTTCCAACTACCTTTCATCACCGATATTAACTCACTTTGGTACATAGCTATACATGATGTGCGTGGGACCAATTAGGAGACAACTATCTCCCCTCCCAAAACTCCTATGTTTACCCACTTTATTCACATAAGTAAACACGGATAACCCCCATTTACATGGGTGACGAAAAAATATATTCTGAATAAACAAGATGCAAACAAATGCAGAAACAGAGGTATGTGAGGCGTGAACTCACGGGTCGGCCTATGCAACTTCATGGCCAAAATCGCACAGGCTGATCCGAGATCGCCTCCATCACAGGAAACTATATGTTAAATCAACAAATTTACAAAACAAAATCAAAGCTCAATCTACACATTCGTGCAGCCTGATCCTAGACTTACCTGGTCGTCAAACAACTTCAAACATTTTATTAATATTATGTGACAACCAGTAAGGAATCCTGCCAGGGGAGATGACCAACTTTTCTCCAAAAACTCCCTCTATTTACCCACACTAATCATGCTCAGTAGCAAAGAATATACCGCCTTCCGTGACTGAGAAATGCCTCTTTGTTCGATAAGACAGGATGCAAACAAATACTGAAATCATACGTTTTGAAATCCAAGAAGTATTAGTCCCGGATCAGCCTATGCCATCCCAGAATGTGATCGCACAGGTCGATCCCCGACCTCCTTGAACATCTGATAACTATATAATAAATTCGATAAACTCAAATTGAAAAAATAATATCTAAGTTCAGTCTACGTATTCGCTCAGCCAGGTTCCAGACTAACTTGTTCATCAAACAACTTGAACATTTTATTTCTGTTATGTAGGAACCAGAAGGAAACCTTGTCAGGTGAGACTGTCGCCCCTCCCAAAACTCCGTCTCATCATGCCCAGTAGCAACTAATATCCCTCATTCCATTATTGGCAAATGCATCTAAGCACAGAATGACCGGTTGCAAACAAGTACAGAAATCCTACGTTTTGAAATCCGTGAAAAATGAATTCCCGGATCAAACTATGCCATCGCAAGATCAGATCTCACAGGTCGATCTGTGTCCTCCTTAATCATCAGATAACTGTATTTTAAAAGAATACACTAGCAAACAGAGAAATCTAAGTTCAGTCTGTGCATTTGCACAGTCTGATCCTAGCATTATCTGGTCATTAAAAAATTAAACGGTTAATAGTTTGCGATATTCAGTAAAGAATCTTGCCAGGGGAGTTGAAAACTTCCATCCGGTTCTGACTAATCTGGTCATCAACCAGCAATAACAATAATGATCACAATAATAACAATAATAACAACAACAGCAATAATAATGTTATTATCATTCCCACCACTACCAACACAACAATCACCAGTATCACTGTTGCCATCATAATCGCCACCAACACTACCATCATCCTCACCATCATTGCCATTTTAACCACAATTATCACCATCAACACCACTACTACCACTATTATTGTTTTTACAAACTACTTAAGAACACTAGCTCATTTCTCCTTTTAAAGGCTTTATATGTATAAATAGTCTAATTGTGAAATCATATTTTTTCAGGTTTGACGTTGATAACAACAAATTTACGTATAGTTGGTCTAAACTCTAGGTATATATAACATTCTAAGATGAGAATAATTAGGACTTTCCAATACAAAATGATACTCGTCTTCTAAAACATTACAATGACTACATTTTCTTTCATTAAAATCTACTCTCATTGGCCTAGACCACCTTCCCACCTCTATTTCCAATCTGTGTGACGAAATCCATAATCTGGTAAAAGTTATTTGATTTTTTTTAACTGTTACATAGTCTAAATATGACTGAAAATCAAAACTGAATACATTACGATAAAACAGTGCTCGTGATGATCCTTCAGTCTCTGCAGTAATATTCTGGATGAAAATACCCTTTACCTCTGTTTAAACATTGATAAAAAGTACCACCCTCCATACAGCCCAGACCTTACCTACTGCCATTTTTATTCGTTTTCCATAACTGGAAAAAACGCTCGCTGGAAACAAATATGGGGCTAGGGTGTCTTTGAACTCAGTTGTAAATCGGTACCTCAGCAGAAAGTAGTATACTTCATGGTTTGCAGAGGGAATACAAAGCTCCCACGAGGATGACAAAAATGTATAGACGAAGGTGGGGAATACTATGAAAAAGAATAAAAATAAATTGTGAAAAAAATATTTCACCGTTTGTTTGAGAAAAAGTAAAAAGTCCGGATATTTTCCGACCGCGCCTAGTACATTCGGAAAAGATTTAGGTTTTCCTCAATTTACTGTAAGAAAAAATCATTTAATTAGGACACAAGAAATATCAGCACAAGACTTCATGAGGGATGTATTTATTGATGCTTACTTATGCTAACGCACTTTGTTTTCTGAATTTCTGAAGTTTTACGGTCCAGTTAAAACTGCCATGGTCATGTCGTCGGTCAGTTAACCTCCTCACACTTTGTCCTCTAAACACTGCGCATACTTTTGCCACACTGACAACTGCCGTTCTTGAATCGGCCTAAGAGGAGAATGACCAAAGAAATAGTTTATTTAATGTTCAGTGTCCACAATGTTATGTGTCTTATGCTGGTATTTGAACTTGCAAACCCTGGATCTGCAGTCAGACGCGCGCTTCCGATATTTACTGTGTGCGTATAAAAAACAAGTTATGTTGTTGGTACTCATTTGAATTGCCTCGACTTGTCGAGACACTTAAGTCGAGGCATTTCAAATGTGTATGTAGAATGTATGCTTTATACAGAAGTACATAAAAGTACACGCGCAGTAATCTGAAAATTAAGACATTGTTTGACTGCGCGCTTGCTACTTCCATTACAATTGCATGCCGAATCTTATTGTTAGTTACGAATGTATTCCGAAAGTCACGGAAGTCACAATGCATCTTGGGATTGCTGACGTAGGTACTGGTATATAAAGGCCTCTGTCAATGAAACAGCGTGGGCTGGGTGGCCTAGTGGTAAGCGCACTCGACTTTCAAGCGGGATATCGGGGGTTCGAATCCCGCTCGGGTCGAGACAATTTTCAGACCATTATTACGCCTAGCTCATACTCGACGTGCTCTGGGTTGAGTATAAAGTGGACAGGGTGGCGCTTGACGACAGACAGCGGCACCAAGTGTGCATGGGTGATCTATGAAAGCAAGGCTGTACAAATACATCCACATCATAGCAATCGCCGCTGCCTCTATGTGCCTCGGGTGCCTGGTAGCGTTAAAAATCCGCACAACAACAACAACAAACAGCGTCAGGCGCTGCCACTATGTGACTGAGTTGCCTGGTAGCGTTAAAAATCTGAAAACAAAACAAAACAAAAAAAAAAAAAAAAAAAAAAAAAAAAAAAGCGTCAGTTAGCTTGTTGCAGTCGAGGTGTGCACATCGTAAGAAATCAAATATGTAAATGTTGGGACTTTAGGTCAACATTACAGAATACGTTAATTTCCTATTGATGAAATGCCGTCATTGGAAAGCCTCTATAGATGGAGTGACGTTGTAGAGGCTGGTGTTATACCGTAATAAGATACCTGGGTTGAACCACATTTATTTTTCTTGTGGAATCACTTGAGTCTCACTTGAGATTTTTTCCTGGGTGTGCGTAAAAGTAATTCCGTTCCTGTTACGCCATCGTAGTACTGTATTGAATAACATTTAAAATCAGGATGAAACGAAGCAGATCAGTATGGCCATGGAATGCCGAGAGCAGCCTCCGTGCTACTTTTGGCGTCAAAGTTGAATATGCATACATGCACGAGAAAATAAACATTCTGCCGTCTGTTTTTAGCTTTCAATCTTTCTTTACTATGAACTAAATCGGATTAATCAAGGTTTTGTATACTTGTAATTTGTTACGCATCAACTTGGCCTCCTAGTCCCCGTTTTCGCGAAATGCCATGTAAGCATATCTGTTATACAGCTGTTTTATATACAGGAATGTCGAATCTTTCTTCTCATATCCAAATGAACTGTACATCTTTCCGATTCATGGTTAGCAATATTTCTATATTGGGACACGTATGCAGCGCAGGGAGCGTACCCTGGTTTACTGCCTGAAACCAATTTCACATGCAAAATTGATTTCTAATACACCTACCTCTCTCAATGTCGTTTATAAGAAGGTTCATAGAACATGTAGAAATAGATAAATTAAAACAATGTTCGATTTCGGATCCAGTACGACCGCTACGATAACCTTATGAGAAAACGTTTGTTTTGGAAATTTTACAATGCCATTTTGAATGAAACATTTTGAATTTTACCAGACACTTTCAAGCGTTCGTGCTTATGAGTTTCCTATTAGATTAATTCTGGCGACGCAACGAGTATCCAGGGAACTCCGTCGAGATATTTTCGGTGTGTGGTATTTTTATTTTGTTGTAATTAAATTATTTATAAATTTTCTGTACAAATTCCGAAACGGCAGAAACGCGTTCGAGACTGAAATGGAAACCTACAAATTATATATTGCAGCGTCTAAATATTGTGCGCAGTTTGATCCGATTCCGCATATTTATTACGGGAGTATTGAACAGGCTGCGTTGGGGTTGTGCAGTCTGGTCGGAGTTTCCACAGTGCGCGCGGGTTGTAGCTGTTGTCGAGAGTGTTGAGCGTACTGCGCCATCCAAGTGCAGTTTGACCAGGGGTCTCTTTGTGGTAGGCGCAAACTGTAGTTTTGGTGTGGAAAAGAACAGTGCAGGATCGAACGCCGATTTAAAACGTAGAAGTGGCAGTACAATAGGGGGTCGCGCCGTTTAAATATATATAAGAAGCGCGGACACATACGCACGAACATCAGGCATGTACACACCCACAGACATATGCATGTAGGTGATTGAGGACATGCGCGTGTACACAGTTCCTGTAATTCATGTAATTAATTTAAAAAGGGATAATTTCAGACGCATATAAAATAAAATTGTCATCTGATTAGGGCACTTAAAGTATTCGTCTGCTGAAATGTAAATCTGGGCACTGAGTGATTAAAGTTGGTGTTGATCCAATAATACTCTCTCTTCGGTTCATATTTCAGCATTCTGATCTACTTTTTGACATTTGCTGGTACAGCCAGAAAACACGGTAGCGTCTTAATAACAATTAGGGTCGCTACATTTTGAATGTTATAGCCCTGCTCCAGGCATTATAAATAATAATGTTATTTGTCATTTTAAAGTGAATTTGCATATGACGTTAGGCTGGCGACGTTGCTAACAGTTAGTGGAAATAGATCACGGATGAGACATGTCGATGTCAGAGGTATAATATCATGACGTCAGTCATTCTGCCGCGACGTCAATAACGTCACTTGCTTTGCTTGGTGACGTACGTCGTCATTGTAGAATAATAGATAGTCACATAATAGCAGACTTCATCTTGTGTTATTGTAGAATGTACAGTTAGTGTTTATTTTTCTATTCTAGGTTAAAGGCTCCATATTACTCAAAAATAGACAATTTACTGTCCTAGAAAGGTTTAATAAATTGATATATGGTATTAATACAATTATAAAATTTGGCACCTGACAGCCAGTAAAATTTCAGTTTGTCTTTCATTCTTGAAATGAAATGATTGTTTTTATCGTAGCTCTGAAAATTTTGCCAACATTAATTCAGAGATACTATAAAAATCATTTCATTCTGATCCAGTTCAAAAACGAGAGACTAACTGAAATTAACAGGCTGTAAGATGCCACATTCTATGATCGTATTATTGCTATATATCAATTTATTAAACCTTTCTTGGATAAAAAAGTGTCTACTTTTGAGGAATATAGAGCTTTAAGGCCCTCTCACTATTCCAGCGTGCACAATTTCATACCTAAACATGCCAAGGGAAAGTAACTCGAGAAGTAAGGCAATGTAAAATACCATTCTTGAATACGACACTTGGTTTGTCCTACATATATACTAAATATCATCAAGTTATCTCAATATATATAAATAAATATTTCCAGGGAATGCCATTGGTCTTGTTATATTCAACCAGTCAATCATGCAAAGAAGTTGGTGGAAATGGTCCAATCTTTGCATTCCACTGCCATACGATTTCTCTTCTGCATGATTAATCCGCAACCCCTATTTCTGATTCTGTTCCTGCTTCTACATACAGTGCAAAGACAGTAAATCCGATCACTACGAAGGCTTTCAAACAAAGCAGGACTCGAGAAGGAAAAAAGCCATATACACATGTTAGATTTTCCTTTCTATTTGTTTATCAGATCTTGTAGGACTCGAGCGCCCCTTCTGCTCCCCAGTGTTTGCCGGTATAAATCTGAACATGCACACAGCCATTTTGCGCAATAGCTTCTTCTCACACGTTTATTCCATACTTTGCCGGTTTTGCCGGAAACTACTTGAACGTAAGTCTGTCCTTAAATGCTATCATCCTTTCTTAAGTTGACTGCTCTCTATGTCGGAGGCCCGTAGTTATGTTAACTTGACCTTAGAAACTACATCCAGTAATGTCCTTAAGCGACAAAATAGAAGGGAAGGCAATGATCAGGAACCGATACAATTATCCCACACCTCGCATCAGAGACATCAAAGGGAAAGAAACACAAACACAAAATAACTAGACCCTAATGGAAACATCACTAGCGGAAAGCCAAACAGACAGTTACTTTCCCACAAAGTGGCCAAATGGCTATCCAAAACAAAAATATATAAGCGACACACACATTTAAAGACGAACTACAACAAAAATAAACCATGACAAAAGAATTGCCTTGGATATCCAGGCTATAGCCAATTCTTTTATAACGGTTAATAAGTTTTCTAAATTGCTCCGAAAAGTTAGATTTTCCTACAATTTTTCTAAATCTGTACACTAAGTCACCGTAAAATTCTAGTTCCGATATATCTTGTTGCAGAAGTGTTTTCAGACTGACGCTATATTTTTCTACCAAGAAACTGTGTCTGCGATACAATTTCGAAAACACCTTACGAAGTTTAATATAACGATAGCCCTGCCTAAGAAGCTTGGCAGTAAGGGCTTTATTACGGTAGTTAAAGTCATTAAAATTTGAAGAAGCTCTGGCGAATCTAATAAGTTGAGATATGTATACCCCATATGAGGTACGCCGGGGGACATCGCCATCTAGAAAAGGGAAATTGACTATATCAAAATCAAAATTGTCCCGTTTATCATAAATTTTGGTGGAAACTGTACCATTAGATATACATAGATTCAAATCCAAAAAGAGGTGCCTCGGTATCGGAAGAATTTGCTCTATTTATTTGGAATTCTGTAGGGTGTATGCGGTGCACCATTTGGTCAAAGTAAATATTGTCAATATTTAATAAATCATCAAGCTATTTTGAAGTTTAATTCAAAGCCTCAATAATGACAGCCTGATTTTTTACTTGAGAGAGACTTCATGAAATCTCTCTCAAAACAAAAAAGAAACAAATCTGCAACAAGAAGAGCACTATTAGTTCCAATCGGAATACCAATAGTTTGGCTATAAAGTTTAGTTCTAAATCTAATAAAAATATTATCCAAAGTTACTGGGAACTGTGAGTGGTGCAGGAGAGGTCCGACTGATTTCATTGATGTATGCTCCGAATCTCTGTCACTTTTTAAAGTCCATTTAGTCTGGTACAAATAACGACTGATACGAGAGTAACCGATTAACTTTCTTTCAAATCTTTTCATTCTTTGGATATACCTCTGTACTGCTTCAAAAATGACTATATAAGATTCATTAGGTAAATTAAGATCGCCATTGAGGATTATGCTTAGGATGATATTGCCATGTTGTGAAAGAGTGTCTATTTATACCTGTCTATGATTTCGGTATAAATGGCATCTAAAAAAGAAGTGGTCTGCATTTTCTTTATCACCACATCTACAATTACAGAGAGGAGATTCTATGATGTTTTTTTTTTTTTTGAGTACAGATCGTATTGAGAGAGCGGCAACCAGTTCGAAGTCTAGTATGAAGTATCTGCATGCTTCTGTTGCCTGCATAAAAGTATCTTGGAACAATTACTCTGCCCTGCCTTAATTGTCTCTTAAAATCATCAACTGTATTTACACTCCTGTCAGAACAGGGAAGATCGTTCCAATCACGAATGACTGCAGGAAGAAAAGAATTATAATATTGATTAGTACGAGAATGTATTGTTCTTATATTATTTGCGTTACGCAAACTGTAACGTGAAGCGTTCTGGTCAGGCCGAGGAACCAGTGAAGAGAGATAAGAGGGGACAATGTCATTATACATTCTATAGAACAGAACTAATTTACGCTTTCTTCTCCTTACATCTAGTGTTTCCCATCCGATCTCATATATTTTTTGCACAGAGACTAGTTTAGTTGTTCTGGTGGCTATTTTAGCAGTCGCTTGTAATTGAATATTTTCTAAATCATGTTTCTCTTGTTGTGCAGTTATCCCAAACTACATCGGCATATTCTAGTATTGGGCAAACAAAAGCAATATAAATTGCTTCTAGGGACTTTCTATTCAAGGTATATTTAAATTCCCTCATGATATTTATTCTGGGCCACGCCTTACTCTTGACATACTCTATATGTTTAAGCCAGAAGCAGTCTGAGGATATGTAAATTCCCAAATGTTTATGAAACTGAACTTCGTTAATTTCTTGATTCTACATGAAAACCGGAGGATGATCAGGTTTGTTTATTTTGCGAGAGATAATAAGAGTCTCATTTTTATTTGGGTTAAATTTTATTAACCAAGACTTTACCCATTTTGATATTGTGTTAAGAGCTGGATTAAGGATTTCAGCAGCAACATCTAGATTGTCTACAATATTATACAGACTAGTGTCATCAGTAAAAAGTCGGATGTTTGATCGAATTTCAGTGACAATGTCATTTTTGTATAATAGGAATAACAGAGGGCCTAAGATGGACCCCTGCGGAACGCCAGCTTTAATACAATTCCAGATAGGATGACCCCAGATAACACAACACGTTCTTTTCTATTTTCCAGATAGCTTGTAAACCATTCATGACAAGTTTTTCTCTTAGATAAAATGTGGCAAAAAAATTCATGCTCAACTAATAATTCAACCAGATGTTTTATGGCTACGGCCCTCAACTCTCCTACACTAATGAGTCTGTTCACAACAGGTGGTATTACCAGATTTACCTGGGGAACTACTTTTCTCTGATAACACTGGTTCCCTGCACTGCAAAATATAATCTTAAAATCTTTATTTTTTAACATTGGAAACCATTTAAAATTTGTAATTTGATTAATTTTTGATGCAAATATAGATTTTGGTATCAGTTTTGAGCTTCTTCATTGTGTTTTATATTTAAGAATTTTGTGTGCAGGTTTCTAGTTAACTGTGTTATCAATATTACTTAACTAATTGCATAACAGAGCATCATTTTATTGGCAACTGGGCATAGTGTTGTGGTCTCAGTCATCAGAAACATATGAGAAAGCAATACCCCACTAACCCGACTTTGATATAGTAATAGTCAGGTTAGTGGGGGTCAAATTCTCTAAGAGAAAAACATGGCATGGTAGTAAATTTCCAGTTACTCCTGCTGCCTTAAGCTTATGAATTAGTTGCTATGCCAAACTCTATCGAATGCCTTACTGATATCACAGAAAACTACTCTGATTTCTTTCCCTGAGTCTAACGCGTGGCAGAAAGTATCGTATAAATATGTTAATTGATTAACAGTAGAGTGCCTGGTCTAAAGCCAGACTGGAACGATGTAAGGATATTGTTATCCCGAAAGTGATTATATAGATATTTACACAAGTCTTTGTAAAGCTTTGTCTAAGTTACTCAAAAGTGAAATTGGTCTGTAATTAGAAGAGCTTTCCATTCTAAACGTCTCACGCGCGAACGCGCAAGCCAATAAATAATCAGTGATTAATACTTCCGGTTTCAGCCATAGCACTGGAAGCAAAATAGTCCTGTTAACAGCGAGCTTCCGACTCGACGAACTGATGTAACTTTTCGCGGGCATTCACAAAAAAGAAACAAAAACAAAAACAAAAAAAAAACAAAAACAAAACAAAACAAAACAACCCCCCCCCCCCACAAAAAAAAAAAAAAAAAAAAAAAAAAAATCGCGATCTTCATGATTAAAAGATATCGTGAAACAAGGCCTTGGAAAAAAATGTAGAAACAAAAATATCTATGTGAAAAGTTTGAGGTTTGTTAAGTAAGAAGAGAATTCACATTGGCACGTTTAAGTTCACCCCGCACTCCGTTGGGATTATACTGGTCGTTAAAACATTTGATTTATCAAGCCAGGGTCATCAAATTATAAACCGGTAAATTCCCGATCATATTGTGTTCTTTACTGAAGCCGACGCAAAGAGAATCGCAGGTATAGTAGTGTCGTAATTGTATGTTTAGTACTTACTATTTGTTGTAGATAGTATATGTAAAAAAAATAATAAAACACTCTAACGTTGTTAGAATCTCCGTGTAGCTGTACATTTTAACGTAACCTAACCTGGAACTTAGTCAAAAAGGAAGTCACCCTCGGTCCGTTCCTTAAGCGTAACATTCTGGTGTCAGATTAATGAAATGATTTCCGTCTGATTGGGTTCCGTTTTGGCACGTTGGGTTCCGGTTTGGCACGTTGGAACGTTCTGTCTGTATTACTATACAGATATATCATTAATACTCTCAGTGAAAAAAAATTAGTTCTTTTTTTAGCTTAACCAATTTATATATCTATAATCTTTTCCCACATATGACGAAGTGCAACATCCTGGTGTTCCAAAGTGCATAGGAACCGGATACGCAAATCTGAGTTGGAACTTAAATTTTCTTCATCACGTATAGCAAATTTGATGAGTTGTTTGACAGAGTATCTCAATATTTTTCTTGGTTTAATTACCCATTGCCATTTTCCAGTTCTAACTTACGCTTGGGTTACGAAAGAGACATTGTTAAAGAATTTTGATATGAAATAGAAATACTTTATTTAACATTAAGCAAACATGCTCATGAGTTGTGTACAAATACACAGCCAGATACAGTATACATGAATACAAATACATTACACATGGGTCCAATGCGCTACATGCAAAACAAGTCAAATACATTAATAATAGTACATCCTCCACATAATCGGGGGAAAACACATGATATGTTACAAATTTCAATCATAGCAGGCACAAAAATGCTCGAAGAACGTCGAATCAACGTCGATGTGGTGCGACGTTGACTTGAAGCTGTCCTAACCTTGCGTGTCCGCGGGAATGTACTACAAAAATACAAACAACAAACAATATTCTAAATCGAGAAAAAATATTTTTTTCCTGATTGCGAAATTTACATTTGAAATATTTCTGGTAATATATAAATAATTTTCTGGCAAAAAAAAACAAAAGGCACGTGAATATTAGAAATGTATATTAACAAACACTTTCCTAATCGCTATAATTTGGGCACGATCCCCTGTTTACAGTATGTTTGAATCATAAATACATGTATTATAGACTGTGTAAAGTGTATATAATATGCGTTTCGGGATCGATCCCAAAATATTGAAGTCTACTGAAATACCTTCCGATTAAAAGTTCATGTTTTGGGATCGATCCCAAATAGCAATTGTTTCAGCTTTTGATAAGGAATACATTTTATATTGTGTTAACCTAGCTTTAGGGCACGATCCCAAAAACATCATTTGCCGAAGTTCCTGAGATTTTGTTTGGGCACAATCCCAAATGATCATTTGGGACCGATCCCGAGAATAATTCAAAGTGGCTTTCGGGCACGATCCCAAAAATTTTCCTCGAGAACTTTTCAAACTAGTTTTGGGCATGATCCCCATTTTCGTTTTGTATCCATTTTGCGAAGTTTTCAAATTAGTTTTGGGCAGGATTCCAACACAACGTCTTCGGTCTGTTCCTTTAACTTTACAAACTAACTTTTGTGCACAGTCCCAAACATTTTTCGAAGGTCACTTCATCTTTTAATATAGGGAAATTGTGGGTTTGCATTAATATACATTATGTTTGAGGATATATCCGTATTTTTGTTTCCGGACGATAACTTGAGTAAATGTCAATGGATTTTCACCAAATTCGGTCTGAATATTGATATTGTAAAGATCTGGTTTGGGAATTTTAAAAGACAAATTTCGTTATTTTTTGACAGATTTATATGCAAGCAGTACGTCCGTATTTTCATTTCCGGATGATAACTTAAGTAAAATTCAATGAATTTTCACAAAACTTGGTGTGTGCATTGGTATTGCGGAGGCCTGGTTTGGGGTTGCGGATGGGCAAATTTCGTCCATTTTGGACAGACTTATCTGCCCGAAACATGATAGTGGCGGGGTGTTATCGTTTCACGTTTTGTTGTTTATAAGTTCATCGCTATATAAGTAGGTTCTGAATAAGCGAGGGCATTTTGAATTATGAAATCATTTTTTTTTTTTTTTAATAATCCCTGTACCATGCCAGTCCATTACCGTTAAAATTGATGATCACTATAAACAATAAGCTAACAAGATTCAGAAGTCGTTCCCATTAAACTGCTCTAAGAAGGTTGATATGTTTTCTGGCTGCAGATTTTGCGGCTGCTCTCGACTAGCACTCGGAAAAGCCGTTATTATTGGACGAGCGAATCCCAGTTCATTATTTTTAAGGGGTATTTAAACCAGTTAAATCCATCACCACATTGTTGCAGCAATATGAATCGAAGTTTATTCAACGTAATGGCGTCAACGTCTATTCAATGTTGTCGACATTAATTCGAATTTGTTCGTAAATGCGTATCTACTGTGACTAAAGTATTGAGTTATTAAAATAGTAAGAAATGCTCCTTCCTAGTACATTTTGCAAAGGTGTGTGTGTGTTCAATTTTACACATGTGTTAGTGTGTGTGTGTGTTCAATTTTACACATGTGTGTGTATGTGTGTGTGTGTGTGTGTGTTCAATTTTAAACATATTGTGTGTGTGTGTGTGTGTGTGTGTGTGTGTGTGTACACATGGTTAATGTAAATGAAGAATAACAAAACATGAAGTTATATGTGCTCTTATAACTTGATTATCAAACAAAGCAAGAGAAAAGTCCAGGGAGTGCCACAATCACAAACCGCAGCCCTTCCCACACCCCAAGAGGAAGAGGAAACCGACAAATCTAAACACGCACAAACCGAACAAACGTATGAAAAGCATTAAGATTAGCTCTCTCTTCCCCAAGCGAGGTAATTGCAATACTAAAAGGACTGAAAAACACAAGAACAAAATGACACACGGAAAGACATATACAACAAATCGCCTCGTAGAATAAACCACAAAGCAACAAGGAGTAAGACTAACACCGGGACCACCGCCTTAGAATGGTCGGTAGAGCAAACCACCGGAGGGCTTAAAGCACTTTTACAGCTAGCTAACTTCACCCTGGGTCCCGATGCTACTCTTAATACATAAATACATAAAAATTCGGTTCGCGTAAAGGCTCCCAACTCAGTCAATGCATCAAAGCGAAAACATAAAAATCAAATTAATCACTATAATAAACAAAGACGAGTACTCATGGCTAATTCTACTGTATGTCAGAGTAAATGAAAACCAATAGTTGAACCACGGCGGGCCAAGCCAAAGACATATCGTCAAGCCATCGATAGAATCGATAGTATTGTACAAACAGAGGGCAAACGAAATTTCAATGCAGATTTAACATCTGTGGGCGATATGTAGGGCCCAGGTGTTAAATGTATCGTTCTTTCATTACGGAACTAGCAGTACACGCTATTCTAATAGTGTGGATGGAACAAATACATGTATGAATCACAGTGAAAGTAAGGGTGACAACTGAGATATTTAATTTTCCTTTCATCTATGTAACTTTTATTCAGTTACGTCAAGGTTCCTCACCTTCACTATGGTTCAAAACAAGTGTGTGTTCCGTCCATGTGGATATTTTGCAGCACCAAATGAATAAACATTGGTAACCAGTTAATCACAGATAAAGCCATAATAAAGATAATATGATTCAGAACCACTGCCAGCTATGTCAAATATTATAAAACACGCTTATTCGATATCATAGGGTCTTTATGGCTGTAATTTTCTCATGAATAATAGCGATATCTTTCGTATTTCTGCTCAAATGATATATTGTTGACTCACAATCTAAGTTTTAGAGCAGAAATAGAAGAATAACGTTTACCCCGTCTCACATCAGTTTTACAATATAAAATTGTGCAGTGATGGGCACAAAGTCGCATAAGTGTGTTTTTGTGAAGACCCTGAATGCCCTTCTACACATATGATACAGACATTGAATTTTGATGATCTGCCACATAAACAATATGTCGTATCCAGTTCCAACGAAGTCAGTGTATGTAAAAGTCAGTATGTATGAATATTTAAAACTGGAAATCTGTGGAATAAAAGGCAATGTTATTAATTTAGCATATTAATAGAAGAACAACTTTAGTCCATCTTACTGCAGATAGTATAGAAGCCTCTGTGACATTGTGTTTTTTGTAATGGTGTTTGGACTTGTGTGGCCTTAATTTGTGACTTGTGTATTTTGACATTTTAATTTTTGCATTCTGCTTGTAGAAGTATAGAATTTTGAAAAAAAAAATAGCTTTATGGTTATCTTGATTACAATGCGAAACAATCGAGAAATGCACATTTACTTTCAAAGAATTACTAAAAAAACAAAAACAAAAAAAACGTTGCTATAATGTACCATTACTACTAGCGTATAAGTGTACAGCAGCTTCTTAGTTATCTTTTCCTTTTTGTTTTCGAAAAACAAACTTAACATAAAACTGAAAACACAAATTTAAAGCTAAAGTCAAAATACCAAACGAAACCCAAACCTCAAATTATCTTTGTACGATAGGGTAGTGCAATATGGTTCATATGCCAGGAGTATAAGTAGAAGACAGGTTATTCATTTTATCAGCTAAATGTTCAAGCTAGTAACTGTACATGTAATGGTTCAGCTTTGGTGTGATGAGTTACGGCGACGAGCAGATTACCTGAAAAACTTGGCTTCTATTTATACCCCTGACGTGGAAACAATATTGCACTAGCCCATCGTACAAAGATAATTCAGATACCGTGAGAGAAATAAACATTTCTGAATTTCATGTTTTGTATTTTGAGTTTTGTGTTTTGTATTTTGATTTCTTTCTTTTATGTTTTGGGTTCTGTGTTTCTCTTGTTCTTTTGTCTGAAACAAAATGCCAGTGAATAGTCGTGCGTCCTACTATTAATGTGACGTATGTCACGAGAGCCATATTTGTTGTTCTTTTTTTTTTTTTTTTTTTTTTTTTTTTTTTTTTTTTTTTGAAAATAAAAGCGTGTGTCTGCAATATTTACTTTTTAAGAAAGGTAAAATCAAAGCCAACATTTTTTTTTCAAAATCCAAAAGATTTACTCGTACATGCAGCGAAAACTCAAAACTCATTAGTCAAAAAACACACAAGTAACAACAAGTTATAGACGCAAAAGTCAACACAGCATTTCACATAACAGAATTGCCACATATAGGCGTCCGTAAGATAGACGCCATCTTTTTTTTTTTTTTTATTTGGGTTTTTCGGCCCTTTCAAGACTAATTTCACTTATATCGAGCCGATTGTTCATCAAAGGAGGGCGAAAACCGGAGAACCGGGGGTAAAAACCACCTGACCATTCGGAAGCATAACTTGGCTTTCCCACGTGTGACCTGAGAGAGGCTCGAACCACAGCGGTGAGAAACCAAATAGATTAAGAGTCTTATCCACTAGGCTACGGGGCTCCGCAAGATAGACGTCAAATTAAACTGAATATCTGATACTACAGACTCCAACTATCTAATGGTGGGGTGAATGCCAGAATAGTTCCCGGCATTCAGCCGGGAAATACCCTATGAAACCACTGCGACTCGGAAGTCGAGAGTCAAAACATATACACATTTCGACGCAGGAGTAATTGAACATATCTTTATCACTCGACATTTTTGCTAGCGCCGTCAGAGTGATTATAACCTGTGCTGCAGAGGTATCTACACTGCCGCAAACTAGAGGCGCTACTGACTGAGCTATTCGGGCGTCCCATTTTGAGATCAAAACTATATCAAACCTTTTTACTATTTATTCTATAAATCAGATAGCTGATTTAATATATCATATATCAGATATCTTATACAAATATATATATATATATCATAATTGACATTTAAGATATCTTATATGCTATATGAGATATCTGATAAAATATATAAGATACCTCATATAGGATATGATATCTTATTTACCAAAGAAATATCTCATTTGTTCAATTGAATAATATATCTTATTAAGTATATCAGATATCTTTATTAGTATAATCAGATATTTATATAAAGATATGATATCTTATTTAACAAATAAGATATCTTATATGGTAAATAAGAGATCTTATTTGTTGAATTAAAATGATATCTAATATCATTTATCAGATATCTTATATAGGATATAAGGTATCTAATATAGGATATAAGATATCTGATATACTAATTCTGATATCTTATATCCTATATAAGATATCTGATATAATGTATGATAAATACTTAACGGCTTACTAAAACAGCTTCCCAGCAAACAGTTTTTCTATTTATTCTGTAAATCAGATATCTGATTTAATATATCAGATATGTAATATATCAGATATCAAATATAAATTAGATATATGTTAATAAAGATATCTTATATGCTATATAAGATATCTGAATATCTGAAATAGGATATAAGATATCTTATTTACTAAAGAAGATAGAAGATAAAGAAGAAATATCTTATATCCTATATAAGATATCTGATATAATATATATCTACACTGCATAATAAATAGTAAAACAGCTTGCCATACAAAACGGTACAATTTCGCAAGCAGTAAAATGTTCATTTCATTTAGTTAGGTATCATGCTGACAGTCAAAATGTGATTGTATGCTTTACAGGTAGTCTTTTTATATACTTGAAGTACTAATCAAATGCACGTTTATGTCTTTTAAAAACAAAATTCTGATCTTAATGTAGCAATGGTCAGTAGAAACTGAAGTTATGATATTTAACTGCGTCCATTAAATTCTACATGACATAGCCGTTTTACAAAATTATTTCCAGGTTTGTCACAGTTTCGTGCCCACCTGTGGTGACACAATGTCTTTCATCCATTATCATCCTTTGATACTTATTGGAATCTAGCACCATTTTACATGGCTTCGAATCTGGTCTTGTATTAAAGATGGCTTCGAAACCAAGTTCTATACAAGCAATGTGGAGCCACAATGTGCTCCATAAAACAATATACTACGTCGAGGACACATGGCATGTAATCATATCATGGTAGCGTATGGAAACTCATCAGCTAGGGGACATATTGATTACGTAGCATGCATAATAGGCCCAAATATATGCAAAGAACGCAAAATGTTCCTCGAGAGAGCACAATGTAGACGGAGCACAATGTGGCTCTATTATACACCTATTTGTATATTGTTTGTATACTAGTTTAAGCCAAAGTAAACATCTTATGGCGGGGCAGCTGATGAATTTAACCACATTTTTCCTAGGCTAATTTAGGTTGTCTAAGCGGATAACCAGCACTCAGTACCCATCATTTCCCAAGCCACGAGCATCTGCCAGACTTGCTAGAAGGACGTATAATAATTCATGATTTCAAAGTAAGGAAGTTGCCGAACCAGATGATCGAACCACACATCGATTCGCAGAACGTACGTAGGTATGATACTTAAAACAAGGATGCGTATCTGCCGCCTTTCTGAAAATTCACTGAAAGATGTTACGGTATTTCAGTTTCTCTTCTTCAGTCGGATCTCGTATGACTTTCTTCCAAGGGTATTTTTCCCCCACAAAACACGAAGGTCGCATGGTGAGCTGAAAAAAGAATGACACAGTTTAAAAATGTAGATTGAATTCAAAAGATACAAACAATAAACATTACTTAAAGCAATACAAATTGAGTCGTGCCACAGGAAAACAGCCGTTATTGCATAAGCGTACAGCATAGGTTCTGGCGAGACTACACATCCACGCCGTCTCGCCTGAACCTTCGCTATTCATCAATATAAACTGCAGGCAAAGGGCACTATTCACTCAATCACAGTATTAGACTCACTAAGGGCCTGAGAATGTGCACTGAAACATTGGCGATACTGACTGTCTGAATAACACTTTTCCTACGTCGGGGCTCTTATTATTTTCCCTCTTTGTTATGTTTAACTACATACCGATCTGTGTAATAATTACCGGCATCATATCGAGCCAAAAATTATATATATATATATATATATATATATATATATATATATATATATATATATATATATATATATATATATATATATATATATAAAAAAATACAGATAGATGGCAATTAGTTTACTGATCCTAGATAACTATATATTAAAATAAATGTTTAATGTTGAAGCTCACAGAATTTTGCATAATGGAGTCAAATAATGTGGAGGAGGTGGACAGGGGGGTAGGCATTCCCCACTTCCCTCCCCCTTACCCCACTTCCCTCCCCCTTTTCCCCACTTCCCTCCCCCTTTTCCCCCACTTCCTTCCCACTTTCCCCCACTTCCCTCCCCCCTTACCACCACTTCCCTCCCCCAAGCAAACTATTCCCTCCCCTAAATCAGAATTTTTAATATCCCCAACGCTATAAAATTAAATTTAAACATGACTATGCAAAATACATTCATGCAGATTTTGACCCTAAACTACACTCCTATTTTTTATCCCCAAATCGGTATTTCCTTAGCGTTTGCACCCCGTTTACAGAATAGCTAAATATTTGCACCCTCCATTTCAAAAGTCTGCGTAAGTATAACACAAGGTGGTGGGCCTTGATCCGGTTCAACCAACCTATCCCATTTCCTATGGACCGAGACGGTCACGATTTTCATGCTTTGTTTCAATATATGTTTTTTACATGGGTACAAAATTGCACACGTATCGAGTCATTCTTTAATAAGATATTGAATTTCAAACATGGCTAGTGATGCAAAGGCATGCTTTTCATCTAAAGTTGAGTACCGTGCTGTAATTCGGTACTTGTATTTAAAAGGTAAAACAGGCAAGGAAATACACGGCGAGTTAGCCGATGTTTGTGGGTCTTCTGCACCATCTTATACTCAGGTTAAATTCTGGGTAGTGGAATTCAAACGCGGTAGAACGTCTTTAGAAGATGAAGCCAGGTCTGGACACCCACTGGATGCCACCGACGAAGAAATGTGTATGAAAGTTCGGGATCTGGTATACTCTGATAGACGAATTCAGGTGGAAGAAATAGCGCAGGCATTAGGCATTTCACATGGTGGCGTTTCAACAATCTTACATGATCGTTTAGATATGCGCAAGCTAACAGCCCGTTGGGTCCCCAGATCCCCTAGCGATGAGCAAATGGCAACCAGAACATTAGTATGCAGCGCCTTGTTGAAGCGTTTTAGGTCAAAAGATGATTTTCTTTTGCGTCTGGTAATTGTAGATGAGACTTGGGTTCATTATTATGAGCCAGACAATAAAGCTCAGAGTCGTCAGTGTGTAGGGCCTGGGTCCCCGAGGCCAAAGAAGTTCAAGACGCAACCATCTGCTGGCAAGGTGATGGCCACAGTATTTTGGGAAGCAAAAGGCGTTATTATGTTGGACTTTTTACCCAAAAGTACAATAACTGGAGTGTACTATGCAATCTTGTTAGACCAGCTGAGAACCGCCATCCGTGAAAAACGCCGAGGTAAACTCTCTAAAGGTGTTTTGCTGCAACAGGACAACGCGAGAGTCCACACTTGCAAAGTCGCAATGGATGCTGTAGAGCGAAACGGGTATGAATTAATACCACATCCTGCCTATTTGCCTGACCAAGCTCCTAGCGACTTCTTCCTATTCCCAAACTTGAAAAAGGATATCCGTGGACTTCATTTCCGGTCTGATGAAGAAGTCGTGACGACAGTTGAGGAGGGGTCAATGGAAAGGACGCTGACTTTGTCAGGTTTTGGCTGATGGCACTTGAACACCGTTGGTCTAAGTGCATCACACTATAGGGCAATTACATCGAAAAAGAAGAGGTGGATCTCAACCGGAAATAAGTTAGGCTGGTTACTTATTGACTCACCCTCGTAAACTGGTCAAGAAAAAAAAATGTGGTGGTCCTAGGTGCGGGCCCAAACTGATCCTAATTGGCACAAAAACAGTCGTATTAATTACTGAAATCAAAACTCAAGAATATCATGTAAATCTGCATCTTCTTTTAATATTTTTTGATAAGCATGGTGCCCCACTTGGGGGTCAGTGAGAAAAATAATCTTTTTTTTTTTTTTTTTTTTTTTTTTTTTTTTTTGTGGTTTTCTCAAAAACTGAGTTAAATGTTGAACGTGTACTTAGTGTGTGGTGGTTGACAAAACACGGACCACTTACGGACACGGACTCATGGACTTACGGACCTCTTCACAATACACGGACTTCATATCAAAATGCGGACCAATTATTCACGGATCTCTTGACAAACCACGGACCTACAATTCACGGACGCCAAACCACGGACCTATTATTCACGGACTTGATAAAGCACGGACCGTTATTTAAATTACGGACGCCACGTATGAGATATGAAAAAAAAAGAACTAGGAGTAATGTCAAAATCGGAATAACGTGACGTCACGAACCAATTAGCGGTTAAGTTTACTATATTTTGCAATTCATACAGACTATTCACGGACCACGGACACGGAATTTTTATTGGTCCGTAAGTCCATGAATGGTCGGTGTTTTGTCACCGGGCAACAGGTGATTGATTTGGCTGAGTTCGGGTTTAACGACACGTCAACCCTTGTGGGTCATTTTGTGTCGTATCCCAGAGAAAGGGAGAAGAGTGATAGGAGATAGTAAAGGAGATAAAAGAGAGGGACATGGAAGAAAGGAAAATGAATGAAAGTGAAGAAACAGAAGAAATAAAAGCATTCCCCTCTACCTTTACCTTGCCCAGCTATAAGCCAATATCACTTACACGATACATTTGCCTCACCCTACCACCCCATCGGGCAACGTGTATATTCCGTGTTTGGAACATCTATCAGAAAATTCATGTTGGATCTTGAAGTTTTTTGGGTTTTTTTAACAGCGCAAAAGTCCTTATCCAACAATGAGCAAATAAAGTGATTGTCTACGGCAGACGGATAATTATTTCTAAAAATGTGGATTGCCACCGACAACGGCTATTTTGTGAACTTTCGGAATCAAAGGGAAGTAATCAGCTAGAGATAAACCGAAATCGGACGTAAACGAATTCAATGTAAAGCGCGGTTGGCGGAACACTCCTCGTCGGTGAAGTGAAATCAACGTCGGATTCATTGTAAATATACCTTAATTTACTTCAATACGTCTATAAGATACTCCTGATACCCATTTATTGCATTTAAGTACATAAAAATAGAGTAAAATCGGTAAAATACAACAAATTTTGATATAACCCCCGCCCCCAACATTTCCCTACCCCCGCCCCCTCTTCCCCCGTCCCCCGCCCTCTCTTCCCCCGTCCCCCGTCCCCTTTACCCCTGTCCCCCGCCCCCCCTTATCCCCGTACCCCCGCCCCCCCCCTGTCCACCTTCTCAATGTGCAGCTACTGTATAAAATGCTTTACTAATCTATCTGATTAGACAGTAGTTTCTACATTCGGCTAGTACAAACACCTTTTGTATGCCTTCGCACCGTATGACTTATTTTGCAATAGCCGGCCGAACTTGGTAGTCCTGGAGAACTTTCCAGCGATAGGCATTAAATACTTGTGAGGGTGATAAATACTTCACTGAGAAGCCATTATTACCACATGTGGCTGATCTGTCCAGCTGACTGGCCGGTTGCTTTAGTTTACATGAACATCTTTCCATCTTGAAATAACTAACATATTGTTTCAGGGCTTCCTCCTTATCAAGGTTATCATCTATACTAATATATATTTTTTGTGTGAGTAATAGAAACACACAAATAATCTAAATATTTACAAAATATATATTTGTGTGTGTGTGTGTGTGTGTGTGTGTGTGTGTGAATAAATTATGTTCATAATGTTTTACAAGTTTTAAAAGTTTCTTTTATAACCGTGTCATAAAAGATCTTTGAGCGTCTGCACCTGCCTAGAGAGCACTGAACACAAATAAACATTAAACTATTCATCTGTTTTAACACATAATTATTGATACGTGTTAAAACAACAACATAAATTAAGCTTTAAAATCGAAACCACTGTTTTAAAAATTACATTAATTTGATTTGTGCATAAGTTGCGTCTGCTAGCCCCCTATAGTTAGTTTTCTGCTATAAAGATGGAAATTGTTTGCAAGTGATAGAAACCACAGACTTTCTTATATCACCAGATAGGAGATTATGTTTGGCATGTTACCCGAGTTTTTTGTTTTTTGCATAAAGAGTGTTAATCCATTTGTGCCTGTAGTCTCATAAAGGGACTGCAACAAACAGTCAAGACCCTGATTATCACGTGTTATTACTATGTATGCTAAACCACCTTTGTAAAATCATAAATTCTTTCAACAAACATTGCTCCTGTTCCAACTGATGTAAGCTTGCTAATGTATGCTGATGATTTGTTTAATATCTGATTCTCCTGACGAATTATGGAAACAGTTAGAATCTCTGCACAGATGGTCAGACAAATGTCGCTTATCTGTTACAATACAACACAATGCATTATTCTTCACTTAAGACAAACTCAGGTCAATACTGACAAGATGAAAGTAGTACACTTCCAGTAAGGGCCTAAGATCCGTGCATGTACAATATTTAACTTTAAGCTTGGCAAAAAACACACAGAAATAGTGAACACGTACAGACCTTGGGTTAGAACTCAAAACGTTCGGTTACACTTACAGTGCACAGGTACTGCGTTATGCTTGGAGCCGAGCACTGGGTGCACTAACATTTTTGTACATTAATAGTCAAGGGCTCCATTTCGAAACATAATCGAAACTCTAAGACTCCACGCTGGGTTATTTTTCAAATTCTAACGTTACCTGAAAAACTTCGCTTACTGTTATCTGAAATATCTGTGGTTAAGTTGGTAGCAAACTTTATAATTGCAGCAACCGAAAAAAGTACCAGAACACTGAAGAACTAATTAGAATACTGTCGCAGACTGTGCAGATGCGCAGACTTGCCCGAACATTCGATACATCTCTAGTTTATACCTCAAGGAAGCATTTCTGTGTGATTTTGGCCCCTTAGAACCATATTTAATATAAAATGTGGGGTTTTCAGGGGTATAAACATTATTGTTGTTGTTTCTGCACGGGACGGGGCTTATGTGAGCTCGTTGGGGCCGCCTCAGTGAGGCGTTTCTAGCGGGTGCCCGCGATCTCTGTTTCAGGCAGAAATAACAAAAAATATCACATTTTTCACCTGAAAATTTTCATTTTCGCAGCCGTGGGAGGGTCCATTGTATTGAATAGGCATGTTTTTGTGTTGGGTGTCCAATAAGCACCTGAGCGAGCTAGCGGTGGGTGCCCTGGCGACGCTGTACAGATGCGCAGGCTTGCCCGGTCATTCGCTGCTCTTCAAGATGATATGTACACTTTGAGCGCCTGAGAGAGTTGGCAGTGTGTGCCCTGGTGGGACTACACAGATGCGCAGGCTCGCCAGGAGATTCATTGCTCCTCGAGGTGATATCCGTTAGACTGAAAAGGATAATGGGTGAGCAATACCGGCTTGCTGACTTAAAACCTGTATATTCATTGTTTAGTGTCTCATAAGCTTTCAAATGCTGTTTGTATTGTAAACAGTGGTGACTCTCAAATAATTCATTCATTCAACAAAGGAATAAAAATAATGACGTTCAGAAATGGGTAATGGGTATAAACAGTTTTTGCACACAAACACACACACGCACGCGCGCGCGCGCGCGCGCACACACACCATGTCAAATGCAACTTTATCACATAAACCCATCTTAACCCGTAAAGCACATGTAAATGTTTAGCTGTATAGAGTGAACAGGTGAACAGCAATATTTTTTAAAAAATTATTTTCAAGGAAATAAGGCTTGCCATTTCTGGTAGACGATTCACGTCATGTCAAGCCTTATTCTCTCTGACAAAAAACAAAAAAACAAAAACAAAAAAAAAAACAAGAAAAAAAAAAACAAAAAAACAAAAACAAAAAAAAAAACCGAGAAACATATTGAGAAAAGACGTTTGCAAATGTCCTGATTGATAGTGTTAGGATTAATTTAAATTTATTTTTTATGATTACTGTTGCTTTACAATGTATTTTAGATCTGAAATTTTGTGTGCCGCACTCAGGAACCTTACCCTTAATTTTTAAGGGTCCGGAACAAGGGTTTGACGCTAACAACTGCCAAATTGTGAGTCAGGGAAAACCCTGCTGAGGGAAGTGTGTGTGTAGGAGAGGCGTGGTTGGGATGGCAAGTAAGGCATGGTATTTCCATAGCCCCTTCAAATTTGTTGCTTCTGTAAGAGAACAGCGAAGGTCCTGATCAAACTGCGCAGACTGGTCAGGACTTTGTCTGCAAATGTTCGGAAGACACGTTTTGACACAAAACAGCTCAACCCTTAAAGCGCCAAGCAAACTTTATAGAAGACATAAAAATAAAACAAAACTCAAAATGTCTGTTGCAGTTATAGGCGCTTTAATCCACTTTGTACCGATAAGACACTCCAACACTATAAATTGGAAGAGTCCAATTTAATTTTAGGTATGTCAGGCTGTGTGAGTTATATATTCCTAGAGACAAATGACTATACTATTAGCAAATGGTGGATACCCTGATCAGACGCCGCGTTCTGTGGCGTTTTATCAGGGTCTGCACTGTTTGCCAGTTACCCTTTTACAGGTTTCCCGTCTACAATGGGGGTTAATGCGGCGTCTGATCAGGGTCTACATTGTTTGCACCCATCTAGTATATTTGTAGATACAAGTGGTCTTATTTAAAGTTTAGAACAGCTTACAGAGGAGTTAAAATATTTGAATATTCGATCAATACGGTAGTGTAGAATCGTAAGACTAGATTGTAAGAAGATGGTCCAGCTGATACTTTGTGGATGTGCAAGGTTAGCTTGATCTTTGCTGCTCGCATATGGCACAAGAGTACATTTCTGACGTTGAGTATCTGATGCTATGATATTTGGTTCGAATAATGAGACCGTGTTATAATGGGATCTTAACCCATTGTAGTCTGGAGACCTCCAAAGAGTAATTGGCAAACAGTGCAGAACCAGATCAGACGCTGCAAAAACGCGGCGTCTGATCGGGGTCTCAACTGTTTTAAAATAGTTTAGCTATTTGTCTCTGTGGATATCTAATCTAAATCTTATAGCTAGACGTATCTGTAATTGAAACTGGACTCTTCCACTATATAGTGTGGGGGAGCCTTTTCAGTCTACAATGGGTTAAGGTGAATGAGTACACTTTCAGGGAAAACAACTCTGTCACAATTTTTGTCTCCCTTGTAAAAACTGATATGCTCAAATATCAACGTATTGTCTTGTAGAGCAGACTGACTATTCAATAAGTCTAGATAAGATTGGTTATCGGCTAAATTGTCAAGTATACCATCTAAACATAATTGGATAAATGATTTATAATGAAGTCATTTTCAAAAGTTACCGAATTAAATTCTAAAATGATGAATTTAAGGCATATATTACAAAGAATAAACCCTAGTATTGTTCAGAATCAAAGTTTGCTACACTCAAATGTTGTTTTCTCAATTCTATGCCCATACAGCTGCTGGAGTACACCTTTGTGTTAAAACTGGCATGTAATAGCTAATGAGCCATCTTTAATTTAGCCAATCTGTGGCTACAAACTGGACACCATCATTGATATTACTGTTAATTTCGACTTCACTCCTGGTTATCTGACAGGTTAGTTTGATGAAAGAACCCTAGAAGAATGAGGTCTCTCTTTAATTTTTCACTTAAACATATGTTGTGGGTACTTATGAGAAACGCCCTACGGTGCTTCTAATGAGTACCCACATTATATGTTTTCGTTGAGAAATAAGAACAAGAGGCCCATGGGCCACAATTCGCTGACCTGAGTGAAACAGCCATTGCTTATCTGCCAATAACACGCAACATTTTCCAATATTGCCACAATAACTTATTAACATAGTGGACTGTCTTTATTTATGCTTAGCACTTTGGCCAAAATTTTCAGATGACATTTTGAAATATTTTCCCAGAAAACAGGATTTGACATTTCAGACAATAACTCAAATCTTGTTTCCCGGGAAAAAAATAAGAGAACTATCACCAATATGTCATCCGCTGAATTAACAAGGAAGTGGTAAAGGTTAGTTCATATTCTGCTTTTAAAAAGTCTGTGTTGAATATTTCATACCCAGACAATAAGGCTTGTCAGTTCACAACAACAATAGCAGACGACATTCTAATATGTTTTAAGAATGTTTGAGAAAACAAGGCTTGACATTTCATGTGATTCGTCTGCTAGGATTCTGATACAGATGGGTCAGAGATAAACTTGACATAAAGTGCACTAGATTTGCACAAGACCAGAGATAGGTGTGCACATTACTTTGCCCTAATTCTGAGAAACATGTGCACGATACTTTGAGAATCAAGTGCACTAGACTGTTTTGAGCTAGAGATAGAACTAGAGCTAGAGTTGCCCTCTGACCTCAGGTGATGTGCACAAGGAAGTTCACTTTTAGTGTTTCAGTTTACTGTACATGCGTGTATCTAAAGCTTGAGTATAATTTCTTACGAGCCAAAATCGTAACAAAATAGAGATGATTAAATGACATTTCTCCTCTATGATTAGTCTCTCTGAAAGAAAATAAGTAAAAATAAAAAAAAAAGATATTTATTTATTCATTATTCACACATACTCTCTCTCTCTCTCTCTCTCTCTCTCTCTCCCTTTCTCTCTGTCTCTCTTTCTCTCTCTCTCTCTCACACACACACACACACATTTATTTATTTATTTTCCTTTCGTATTTTTTTAGATTTATTTGTTGAAGTGCCAGGTAATTACTCACAGGTATTTATTAAATAACAACCCTTTGAAGGTGATTTGTTTGAATAATGTGGGATGCAAACAAAGTATTAATCAAATAATCATTTCTTTAATTGTCCGCTGACTGAATGTGAATATGATAATTATGAGCAGAACGAGTGAGAAGTGTCATCTAATTTCAAAGGTATAAAATGTTAGCAGCACAACTGCTGCTTTTATGTGACTCAGTTGCCTGGTAACGTTAAAAATCATCTCAGTCAGTCAGTCAGACAGACAACTGCATACTTCATCTTTAACTCTGTTACCTGTTCAAGATGACAGCTCGTCAGAAATCTCTATCAGGTAAGATTACCTTCATAATAATCTCTCTCTCTCTCTCTCTCTCTCTCTCTCTCTCTCTCTCTCTCTCATTTGCTCACTGTCTCATCTTTTGTTGTACAATAATGATTAACTTACATATAATTATACATATTTGGAATCTCTCTGTCTCACACATTTATTTATTTTATTTTTTTTTTTATTTATTTTGTCTCAGATGTGGAATCTTATTTATTTTATATTTTACATTGTGTATGTATTTTCTTTCTTTCTTTTTTCTCTCTCTCCATCTCTCTCTTGTTTATTAGAGACAGTGGTATTTTATAATTTATTTATTTATCTATTTTGTCTCCGATATGGAATCTCATTTTATATATATATATTTTTCATAGTACACACATTTTAGTATCTCTCTCTCTCTATCTCTCTCTCTCTCTCTGTTTATTTGAGACAGGGTTATTTTATAATTTATTATCTATAATGTTGCTCAAGTGCCAAGCGAAATCTAAGCTCAACATGCGCATTCTGGCCTGAGGCTTCATGGGGGCAAATGCGCAATTCTACAGAAAATTACGTGTCTTGGCTCATTGATTTTTGGGTAGATTGGTGTTTGGCAAACAGTACAGACCCAGCTCAGACGCCGCAGAACAGTTCTGTGGCGTCTGATCAGGGTCTACACTGTTATACTGGTTTTTCTAGGTACACATGTAATTCTTGAAATTGCTGTGTCCCACTTAATATGTTGAAAAAAGATATACAGTTCACTGTTTTGCTCAAACATGAAGGTTGTGGATACTCGTTAGAACAACCTTAAAGACACGTTGTTTTCCTTCTTTGGCTAGACCCCCTTCTCATAATCAGACCCAATATACAGTCTTGATAAGAGAATGCACATCAAAGACTTATCTTATCTGAAAGATTATGGGGTGATTATAAGGATGTTAAGTCTCCTTAGTTGGGGCTTATAAGGAGTAATTCATATAATTGAGAAGCATTCAATATGTTACTTTAGAACCAAATAAATTTGCAAATTACGCATTTATTTATTTATTTATTTATTTATTATTTATTTATTTATTTATTTATTTATTATTTATTTATTTATTTATTTATTTATTTATTTATTTATCATTATTATTATTATTTTTTTGATAGATTTTCCAAACTACAAAAGTGTTGTTTTTTCTTGCATTGTGAAATATATGTATGCATTCCTCTGAATACTAATCGTTAACTATTCATATACTATTTCATTTTTGCCACGTAAAGAATGATATCGTGTGATTAGGAACCTTTTGATATAATTTCCTTTTGTTCTTTCTGTCAATAATCACCAGTATCAAATACTTCTATATAACGCTTTGTTTTCACGTGTTTGTATTAAGACTGGTGGCAGCTGTTAGCAATAAAATATGAACAGTCTTAACCATGTCATCTAAATATATTTATATCGTAATATATACTCTATATTGACCCAAAAACTCGCCTATTAAAGTACATTGAAACTTTCACCACCAAAAACTAAAGTTTTCAGATAAAAGTTTCTCCAGAACCAGAACCAAAACAGAACTTTATTTAAGAACAAATTCTCAGGCCACTCACAGGTGGCGTAAGAGAAAATACAAGCAAACAGACAATAAACAAAGGAACAGGCAATGTTACAATAATAAGACATATACAGACTATGTGGAAAATGTAGTCGCACATTTGTTCATTATTATCTGAACAAACTCGGAAAGCTTTTTAAGTGTCGCTAAATTATCTGAGGCAAGTAGCTCTTTCTGTTTTATTATATTGGGCCTTTTATAAAAATAAGGTTTCAAATGGCGTTTTCTCTCTGTTTCAAAATAGTTACAACAAAACAGATAATGAAATTCGTCACCTAATTCGTCTTTGTGACAAAGTTGACACTTTCTATCGTCGAAGGGTACATTTTCCCAACGGCCTGTCTCAATCGGAAGTCTGTGATTACTTGTTCTGAACTTTATGAGAGGCAAATATTGTTTACGATCAAGTTTTATCAAATACTTTTCGAAATTAAGGTCTTGTTAAAAACTATAAAAAATTCTACCTTTTGATGAAGAATTAACCTTCTGGACCCATTCTTGAATGTGTAAATCAAATAGAACCCTAGACACTGACAGCTTGACTGCCCTGGGATTATCAATGACTTCTTTGTTCAAAAGGTCAATTTGACCAACTGAAACAAGTATATCTTTTATATAGCTTACCCATTTATGCTCATAACCAGCATTGTATTTGTGTAACAGTTTTTTGTATAACAATGTGGATACTTTCGTTTCTTTTCCGTTTACCAGTGATAACCAATATCCAATCATTCGGCTCTTTACAGTCACTTCCACTGGCATTCGTCCAAGTTCAGCATATAGCATGTAAATAGGCGTACTCTTTTTCAAATTAGTAATTCGCCTTAAAAATTCATTTTGAAGATTTTCGATAAGTTTAATATTTTCAAACCCCACAGTTCACAACCAAATAATGCTATGGGTAAGATGGTATGATCAAATAAATGTAATTGTAAATCAAGAGGCAAATTCAAATTACGTATTCTTTTATAAAGGAGGTGCATTGCCTTTTTTGCTTGGTCAACATTATGCTTCCTCGCCTTATAAACGCTTCTGTTTTTAGAGAAAATTACACCCAAATATTTAAACTCTTTACATATTGAGATCTTATTCTCGCCAAGTTTGAAGTTATACTTTTCATCGTTACGGGTTCCGAAAATCATTATCTTTGTTTTATCAAAATTGATATCAAGTTTCCATGCTTTTGAATACTCATAGAAAACATTCAAATTATACTGAAAGCTAACTTCGTCTGTTCCAAAAATAACAGTATCATCTGCATATAGCAAAACAAACAATTTTATGTATGTGCTGATATTATCAGTGGGCATTTCTAGATTAATGCCAGTACAATTTTTCTCTTCGAGGAATGTTTCTAAGTCATTCAAAAATAATGCAAATAAAACTGGTGACAAATTTTCCCCTTGACGAACCCCTCTGAAACTTCGGAAGAAAATAGACTGTACCCTACCGTAAGAGACACAGGACTTTATTCCTTGATACATGTTATAAATAATACGAAAGAAATTACCATTAATATTATATTTCAAAATTTTAGTCCATAAACCGACTCGCCAAACTGAATCAAAAGCTTTACTAAAGTCAATAAATGAGCAGAAAAGTTTGGTCTTTTTAGACTTAAGGATTTCAAGAAGAGCATGAAGGACGAATATATAATAATAATAATAATAATAATAATCGACTTTATTTATAGAGGGTAACACATTTAGTAATCTAGTACTAATCTTCCATGTGGCCCTCTTTTTTCCTGGGTAGAAACCAGTACTAAGCAATGTGGATAAAGTCTCTTGCTCAAGGAAACAACACTTGCAGTTAGTCGGGATCGAACCCGGTACCTCTCGATCTCGAGTCCGACGCTTTACCACTGCACCACAGCGCTCCACATGATCCGTAGTAGAATACCCAGATCTGAAGCCTGCCTGGTTTTCTTCTAAAATATCGTGTTCATTAAGGAATTTGTTAAGCCTTGAATTTAGGACAGAAGTGAAAAGTTTTCCAAAACAGCTTAAAATCGTTATCGGTCTGTAGTTTTCAGGTTGGCTGGGATCACCTTTGTTCTTGAAAATAGGTTTAATGACGCCCTCAAGCCATGAATCTGGTAAAATGCCCGATTTAAGAACCAAATTAAAGAAACCTTTGTATAGTGGTAACATTTTGTCTGATGTACTTTTGATATATTCATTGTTTATATTATCATTGGAGCACGCTTTATTATTTTTCAGTGACCTGATACATCTTAAAATTTCGTTGTCCGTTATATTTGAATTTAAAATTTCGTCATTGTTACTTGATGAAAAATTTAAGTCTTCAAGCGTCTGGCAGCCGCTGGACTCGTCTTGATAATTAAGATCTTTGAAAAAGTCGTAAAGTGAATCAAGCTCAATTTTATTTTTTCTACTACTTCCCTGTTTTTTATCAACGTCATTCAAAATTGGCGTATGCAGACGTGCAAACTACATTGTTGCATATGAAGAGACTCAATCAAACTGAGTCTCCGATTTTTGTGATTTTGTGTGTTCTTTGTTTCCAGAGACAATCCTTTTTGACTTTATTGTGATTGTGGCTATCCCTTGGCTTTTCTCTTACCTTTGAACATGTATTGCAAAACTGATTTTTCAGCTATATCCCCATACAAATGTATTTTAGGGGTGAAAATTTGACCTTGCTGTAAAAAAATCAAAGGTCAACCTACGATCATCATTTGAACAAACTTGGTTGACCAAGAGTCCCCGATGCTGTATACAAAAGATTTAGCTCAAAGCTTTCTTGACTTTGGAGAATAGTGTTTATCATATGTGGGCATGGAGGCCATCTTGTTCAATGGTTCAGAACCATTCGAACAAATTAGAATATTTGTCACCAGTAGGTCCCATGTAAAATCTGGTGAGAATTACAAATGCGGTTTCATAGAAGAAGTCATTTAAGGACTGCAAATTTTATACATGTATACAGCCCGGGGGCAAGGGCCGAGAGCCCCCCAGGGGACAAAATTTTGATTGTAACAAAAAAGTTTTACTACTCTTATGATACATTGTAAGTTTCAGCCTTAAGTTTTCAATTTATTTTGGAAAAATAATTTTTCAACATTTTCCTCGTACAAATACATGGGGACACAAATTATACCTTGGCCTAAAAAGGTCACCCTATGGTCATCAGTTGACGCTGTGCCCTAAATGCTGTATACCAAGATTCAGCCCGAAAGCTTACTTGGTTTTGGAGAAGACTTTTAGGTGTTTTAGGTGTTTTTACCATATTTTGGCATGGCGGCCTTCTTACGAGATAATGGACAGCGACCGTTTGTATAATTTTACAGCCCCTTTTTTAACAGAAGATTCCACATGAAGTCTGAAGAAAATTGACACAGGGGTTTCAGCGGAGACGTCCTTCAAATGCATGGACGAACAAACGACGGACGGCAAGCTCATCCTCCGACTTCGACTCAGCCGAGATGAAAATATAGATGCTTTTTGGTTGTAAATGCTTTTTATCCAGCGTTATGCTATTATAAACGGAAACACTTTAGAGTAGAACTACTTTCAGAAGAGGCTTGGTTTCAGAAAAGCAAACGGGGAGTCACAAAAGTTGCCTCCCTTTCAGTGATGGCAGAAAGTTTGTTTTCAGTGCCCTTAAATATAGCATTCTCTGGGCCGGTTCGGTGGATAAACTGTGATAGCTTCCTTCCCTCGCCCCGTCCCCGCCCCCTCCCCACAAATTTACAGCCCATGAAATTAGTTTCAAATTGTGTTCACTCTATTCACAGGAAAAAAAACAAACCAAAAAACAACATCTGATCATGAAATATTTTCTGCGGTCATTCTCTCCCGCCCGCTGATTCAAGAAGAGAAGTTGTCAGTTTTTGGCGAAAGAATGTGCACAATATTGCTTAACCGCTTAGAGGACTAAGCCTGCCCAGTAAACGTGTGGTTAGTAAACTGACCGCGCTCGACATGACACCATTGGGTTGACTGGGCCGTAAAACCTCAACACAAACAAAACTTGTAGATCTGTTTTTTTTTTTTTTTTTTTTTTTTTTTTTTTTTGCACTGATATTAGCAGACAAATACGTAGAGAGTTAAATTAATAATGATTGCGAGTTCATATATATACTTGGGGAAAAAAGAAACGCAAGTTCAAATTTTAAAATTCTGAAAGTTTGTTTGTGAACAAACTGATCTAGTTTTCTGTATTTGGTGACATTAGTGTACTTCCCCGTGTATGGATCACACAAAATCACTGAAGCGTGAATACAGTCTACACAATATCGTTGTACCTGAATTTCGTTATATCCGTGCTGCACGGGTAGTGTCGCGTGGTAGAGACTTTAACACATTACCAAATCAAACTTTCGTTCCATTCGTATCGGTTGCACAAAACGTTTCTTGTTTTAGTTTGTTGAGAGAAATGGTACGCTTATCGCAAATGGATAGGGGTAGAGCTATTGCTCTAATTTTGCAGGGTCGGTCGCAACATGACGTCGCGCAGCAATTTGGGGTGTACGAGTCGACGATATCGCGCTTAGTTCAGCGTCTTAGAGCTACCGGTAGGTTAACTGACCGTCCTAGGAGCGGACGTCCGCGCGTTACGACGCAACGTCAAGATAGACGTGTACGTCTTGTACACCTTCGTAACAGGTTAAGGACGGCGACAGAGACCGCAAGAGAAGTTATCGGAACACATGGCCGTCGTGTGTGTCCAAGGACGGTCAGAAATCGCTTGCGAGAGTTCGATTTACGTCCACGCCGTCCTTACGTGGGCCCGAACCTTACACCCAGGCGACGTCAACGCCGCATGCAATGGCTGCGTGCCCATGCACCAAATCGGTTTCGACTGGCTGACTGGCGGCGTGTAATGTTCAGCAATGAGTCGCGATTTTCGCTTCAGCGGTCAGATAGGCGACAACGAGTGTATCGACTTGGTGAGCGATATTCTGACGTTTGCGTACGAGAAGTCGACAGATTTGGGGGAGGGGGTCCGTAATGGTTTGGGGTGGGATTTCTCATGGGGTGAAAACGCCCCTAGTGGTTATTCAGGGTAATCTTACAGCCGTACGCTATCGGGATCAGGTGCTTATGCCTCACGTCCTCCCGCTTGTCAATGCTCATAATCTCACGTTTCAGCATGACAACGCGAGACCGCATGTTGCCAGGGTTTGTCGCTACTTCTTCAACCAGAATAATGTCCAAGTGCTCGATTGGCCCCCATACAGTCCAGACTTAAACCCAATCGAGCACCTTTGGGATGCGTTGGACAGGAGGGTCAGGAAGCGCGTCAACATACCGAACAACGTCGCACAGCTCCAGCTAGTTCTTATTCAAGAGTGGAATAATATCTCTCAAAGGACCATTGACAACTTAGTCGGGTCTATGGTTAGAAGAGTGAGAGCCGCGACAGCAGCCCGTGGTGGACACACGCGCTATTGATACCCATTATTCAATAACGTTGGGTGTCTGTGTTTAACGCTATTTATTGCAAACGTCGTCTGCTATACGACACTAAACCAATAGCGTTTAACAAAAAATGAAATAAAGAATTAAAAACAATTAAACAACCAAATGAAATCCACAATTTTCTTTAAAAATACAACCCCAGAAGTAATACTTTTTTTTCCCCGCTAGTATATATATATATATATATATATATATATATATATATATATATATATATATATATAATGACTATGATATATAGATGTTGATAAGCCAAACCACTCCATCCGCTGTAGTCAAAACATAGTCCCACTGATTTCTAATTATCATTTGTTCCAAGTCTCAAATTATGAACAGTTAAAAAAAATACGAATTTTATATAATTCTAAATGGAGATTAGAAGCAATATACAAAGTTTAAATGAGTTTTATTTAATTGACTTGTAAATACGTCGTCGCATATTGATACAATTATTTTGGCCTAAAGCATGTGCCTAAAACCGCCATACTTATATTAGTATTTCGAGAAGTGAAAGAACAGCAAATTGTATTTGAAAACATCGGGGGAAGTCAAGGCTGTGGACGAGCTTGGAAGCTGGGAAGAGATACATTAAAAGTGCACTCCATCACCGGATTCCTGGTGAACTTTGTTGGATGGGGAAAGAAATTCGACAGAGAAGTCGGCCATTCTAGATTAGCATGTGCATCTATGCATTCTGATCTGGTTTGTTGTTTCATCCATACATTGTTTCATTCAAAACGATCTGCCGTTTCTTAAATAAAGTGTGCTATAAATGTGAAATTCTAGATTAGCATGTGCATCCGCGCATTAAAATCTGGTTCTTTGCTGTTCTTCTGTACATTATAATTATTTTTTTTTCGATACAATCTGCTGTTACTCCGGCGACGTGCCAGAGTAGCAGCAGATCGTATCATTTGGTTACACTGTTATTATTTAAAAGAAACCGATTTATCTCTTTATCTGTTTTTTTTTTATTATTTCTTCCGTTTTGCCTATTTTTTCTGTAACAGAATTCTAAATTTCAATTTAGCAGTTGACATTATAAAATGACCAGGTTACTTAACCTTTATCAATCTAGGGGAAAATTCAGCTTACGAAATATTAATGATATTTCTCTTAGTTTTCACAGAAAATAGAATGTGACATTTCATGTAGCTTGTTTCTGACGTGCAAATTGTCTCCAAAGGAGAAAGTTTGCATGAAAAGTCAAATCCTATTTTCTGGAAAATAAAGATGTTGAAATTGTTCATTCATCGCTTAGGATGCTGGGAAAATTTTCAGCAGATAATACTTAGGAATATATTTTCCCAGAAAATAGATTTTGACATTTCATTTTGGAATTGTTTATTCATTGCTTAGCATGCTGGGAAAAATCAGCAGACGACAATAAGAAATATTTTACTTATTTTCCCAGAAAACTGATTTTGATATTTCAGGCAAATTGTCTCCAGCGGAGACAAATTTGCATGTAATGTCAAAATCTGTTTTCTGGAAAAAAAAATAAGTAAAATATTATCACTTTGTCGTTTGCTAAAATTGCCCATTGCATGGCAAGTGTCAATAATTGTATCAACACCTGTTAATTGTGTTACTTGCGGAGTTCGGCCATAACTTATGATAAGACAGGGCCTCTCTGAGAGAAACATGGGTATAGACCACAGGTAAAAAATAGAGATAATGCCGAAAGGTGGTATGTTTCAAAATAAGAACATTTTCTTGTCCGGGTTTGTATTATAACACAGATATTTCCTGTTCTGTGAGGTACCTGTTAGGACATTTTGCTTCGATTTGCCTAAGTTTGCATCAACCATGAGATTAGGGTTAATGAAGTCATAGTGCCGGCTAATGGGAACATTATAGGGCAATAAATAACGCCTTCGTAGTGCCATCAATTACGTGTTAGCGATAATTAACCCACCTGTTGCGTTGTAAAAGAAATAAATAAATTTTGGCGCCAGATTCTTCCATCAAACACAGACATGCAAACTGAAAAAAAAAAAAAAAAAAAAAAAAAAAAAAAAAAAACTGATTTCTTTTATTACTTTGCCCTTTCACATTTTCGAAAGAGCGTATCCGTCTTCATTTACAGATAATGCAACTTTTCACATCTTTGAGCATCCAGATTGCCTCAGTGTGCCGTAAGGCATAACGTATAATTTAGGACATACATGTGCATTGCAACGCTAATGTATGTTAAAGACATATATAGCTAATGTATATACGAGACAGACAACAACAAATTGATGTACATTTTCTATTAAAGGAACATGTTTATTGAGACAAGAAAACTTATGCTTAAACTCAAATGTTTAAAGATAATCGTATTTTGATAGTGATGCTGACGTATTGAAAGTGGCAGGCGAATATTTTCTAATGTATTACAGCGACGTTTATTTAATATACTCATTTATACCCTGTGTATAAAAATATACATAAGATTCTGGTAGTCCCAAATAGTCAGTTTTTGAAGTGAGCCCCAAGAAAAATCTGCTAAATGGCCCCCACACACACATTACGAAAACACGCCTATTCAAATATACTGAAAATTTTCCCACCAAAAATGAAAATTTTCGGGTAAAAATTACTGATAATATACACATTTCTGCTCAAAACATAGATTGTGAGTACTCGTTAGAACCGCCTCGATGAGGCGGTTCTAACGAGTACCCACAATCTATGTTTCTGAGTAGAAATAAGGAAATAATGTATACCCCTGTAAACCCCAGGTTTACTATATAAAAGTGGGGTTTAAGGGGGTCAAAACTATATAGGTATGTTTTCGTGATGCACACACACACACACACACACACACACACACACACACACACAACAAATAGTCAGTTTTTGAAGTGAGCCCCAAGAAAAATCTGCTAAATGGCCCCCACACACACATTACGAAAACACGCCTATTCAAATATACTGAAAATTTTCCCACCAAAAATGAAAATTTTCGGGTAAAAATTACTGATAATATACACATTTCTGCTCAAAACATAGATTGTGAGTACTCGTTAGAACCGCCTCGATGAGGCGGTTCTAACGAGTACCCACAATCTATGTTTCTGAGTAGAAATAAGGAAATAATGTATACCCCTGTAAACCCCAGGTTTACTATATAAAAGTGGGGTTTAAGGGGGTCAAAACTATATAGGTATGTTTTCGTGATGCACACACACACACACACACACACACACACACACACACACACACAAATAACAAGAAAAAAGAAAACAAACAAAAACAAAAAAACTTTTATCCCCACAAAATGGTAAAATTTTAATCTCCCCCCCCCCCACGACCCCACCAACCCCACCCCATCCCAGCCCCCTTTAAAAAAGTCTCAGTCTATGTAATAAGCAAATATATGGAGTTCCCGCCCTGTGGGTATATATAAAGTCCTGTCACAATCAATAATAATGAAATTAAAAAAAAAACCAAAAACAAGTCGTATCGCATACAAATCGTGATGCATGACAACTTGTGGACAGAATTAATTTAATCTTACCTTCAACTGTCTTCTCTCACTCCCCGGTATAATTGCTTTGATCTTCGCCAGTTCTTTTTCTTCTTCGACAAAGACAAACACGTCTTCTTTTGCACAAATAAGCCACCTTTTATCCATATTTTTACAAAAAAAAGTCTCACAAACGAACTCGATAAAATTCAGTCATATGGTTTGAACCGTTTACTAGACAGAATGCCAGAAAACAGTCCGGCTCAAATGGAAACATTTTCGGTGAAATATAGGTGTGAGAAATTCGGTCGGATTTTTCACATGTCATGTATTTGGTCAAATATGTCACAACTATGAATAATTCGGTCGAATTATTTTTACAACAGGGAAGTTTTCGATCGAATTTATCACGTGCCAGATATAGTTGGTCGGACGTGTTACATGTGACACACTTTGGTGAATTATAAGTGTGAGAAACTGGAACGTATTTTTCAGATGTGATGTTTTCGGTCAAATGTGTCACAACTGTGTGGCAAATTAAGTCTATTTTTCCATAGTTTCACAGCTGTAAAGTATTGGATCGAATTCCTCACAAGTGACATATACGGTCGAATTTCTTTCATGTGACACATTTTGGTAAAATATAGGTGTGAGAAATTTGGTCGGATTTTTCACATGTGATGTATTCTGCTGAATATGTGATGACTTTGACGAATTTGGTCAAATTGTTCACATCTGTGAAGTATTCGATCATTTTCCTCATGTTTGACATATTCAGTCGGAACTTTACATTTGATATTTTCGGCAAATGTAGGTGTGAGAAATTCGGTCGGATTTTTCACATGTGATGTTTTCTGCCCAGTATGTCACAACTTGTATGAATTCGATCGATTTTTCCACAACCGTGTAGTATATCATTGAATTTCTCACGTTTGATATAATCGGTCAAACATCTTACACGTGGCCTTATCGGCGAATATAGGTGTGAGAAATTCGGTAGGATTTTTCACATGTGATGAATTCTGTCGAATATGTCATAACTGTGACGAATAATGTCTAATTGCTCACAGCTGTGAAGTATTCGATCGAATTCCTCACGTTTGATATATTTTGTGGGATATTTTACATGTGATATTTTCGGCGAATATAGGTGTGAGAAATTCGGTCGTATTTTTCACATGTGATGTATTCTGTCGAATATATCATGACTGTGACGAATTCGGTGGAAATTTTTCACAGCTGCGAAAAATTCGATATAATTACTCACCTGTGCTATATTTGGTCAGATGTCAAACAGGTGACACATTTTCGGTGAATAAAGGTGTGAGAAATTCGGTCGCATTTTTCTCATGTGACGTTTTCTGTCCAATATGTCACAACTTGTACGAATTAGGTCGATTTTTGTCACAGCCGTGTAGTATATCATTGAATTTGTCACGTTTGACATAATCGGTCGAACATTTTACACGAGACATTATCGGCGAATATAGGTGTGAGAAATTCGGTCGGATTTTTCACATGTGATGTATTCTGCTGAATATGAGATAACTTTGTCGAATTTGGTCAAACTGTTCACATCTGTGAAGTATTCGATCGAATTCCTCATGTTTGACCTATCAAGCCGGATATTTGTGTGTGTGTGTGTGTGTGTGTGTGTGTGTGTGTATGTGTGTGTGTGTGTGTGTTATTTAAACAATTGGACGAATAGGTCGTCGGTCCGGTTGTGTATATCATGTATTTGATTGAGCTGTGGACATAGGTAAAAAGTGATATTCATAACGAAAACACGCCTATTCAAAATACATTGTATTTTTTTAGTTTAAAAATAATGAAAATTTTCAGATGATTTTGTTTTATTTTTTCTTATTTCTAGTCAAACCATTGATTGTTGGTACACGTTCGAACCGCCTCAGAGAGGTGTCGGTTCGAACGAGTACCCATAATCTATGTTTTAGAGCAGAAATAATAAACACCCCAGCAAACCCCACTTTTTCCTCATAAGGAAAACATATCTATTCAAATACATTGCATTTTGCCGAAGAGGGTTTTCAGAGGAAAAATTTTGATACCTTTCTTATTTCTCCTCAAATCATTAATTGTGGGTACACGTTCGAAACGCCTCAGTAACCACCTCGCTGAGGCGATTTGAACGAGTACCCACAATTTTATAGCAGAAATAAGGAAATAATGAATAGCCCTGCATCCCTCACTTTTTCCTATATAAAGTGGGGTTTGCCGGGGTATTCATTGCATAGGCTTGTTTTCTTAATGTATAATTCAGATCATTTGTGGCTTTTCACAATCACGATTATCAATTACCAAAATTAATCCATTATTACAAACAATTCGCATTGATATCTTAAAGTATTGAAGTCGAGCTGATTTATATCAATAATTTACATTTCAAGTTTAAGATAACAATATAAAGACTGATTTTTAGATATCGATTTTTCGAAATAAAATATTCACAATTTGGGTATCAATATATGTAATTACAATTAGAATATTTGATATCAGTACCAACAATCTTATATCTGTAATAAGATTTGTCGAAATCTGTATAGAATAAGGGATGATTGATAGAAACAGATATGACATTTCATTTATTTCATTTTATGATATCCAATAATATTCGAAGTTAAAAATAATAATACAATAAATAATAAATCTATCACTCGATTAAAAGATATGCATGATAAGAAAAATATATTACTTCGAAACTGTATTAAATGGTTAATCGTATGTTTTATATCATAAGCTGTGACAAATACGTTTGTGAGAAATCCGTGCATGAAAAAAGGCACTTTTTTTAGGGTTTTTTTGAAAGGTGACAAATACGTTTGCGTGCTATATATAAAACTGATACCGAACGAGTTTGTCACAGATAGGTGAGGAATACGTTCGGCAGCTGTGAAAAATTCGGTCGAATTCTTCACGCCGCGTGACAAATCCGACCGAATTTTTCACACGTGTGAGGAATCCGTTCCGTGAGAAATACGGTTCAACACTGCTATATTCAACATGTACAGAAATACAGAAACATTTTTATGAAAAAAAAAAAAAAAAAAAAAAAAAAAAAAAAAAAAAAAAAATGTTTCTAATGTTTGAACCGATGCAAGAGAAAAGGATCAAATGCCTGATTTCAGGTTGAATACAAAACACCATAAAAATTTATTTATTTGCAATTTACGGCCCTTTCAGGATTATTTCCATTATTTAGAGTTGATCCAATCTGTAAGGTGGATGAAAATTGAAGTACTCTGGGAAAGTCGCCGAAGAGTTTGGTGTGGGTCGCTCATAATTCGAAGAAATGATGAAATATGGCAAACAGCGTAGATCCTGATCAGACACTGCGTTCTGCGGCGTCCGATCTGACGCTGGGTTCTGCGGCGTCTGATCTGGGTCTACACAGTTTGCAAAGGGCTATCTATCCCAAAACTTAGTGTTATTATGGTATACTTCTGAATACTTCTTGAGCAAACAAGTGATTTTTATTCTAAAAATTGATCAGAATAAACAATATATAATTGTTATTTTGGACAATTTGGCATGTTACAGGTAATAAATAAATAGAGTATATTTACTCTTTTGCTGTGAATACCAAAAATATTTTCATCGAGTGTAATGAAAACATCAGTGATTTCACGAGTGCGAAGCACGAGTGAAAATGTAAATGTTTTCATTACACGAGATGAAAATGTTTTTGGTGTTCACTGAAAAAGAGTAAATTTTCTTTTTATTTTATTGTTTACACGTCAATGCGCGTTTCTGACATCATAAATAACGTCACCAAACATAACGAGAACGTCATGGCGTCGACGCCCAGTGCTTAACATGTGAACCGCTGGAGAGACAAAAACAAAAAAGTTTCGGCGAATCAGAATAATTTTGATACCAAAATGTTCCTTACATTCTAACTAAGAAAATGCATACCAACACTTGATAGTTTAGTTCAGAAACAAAGAAGTTTGAGCTGTTCAAAAATCTGAAGTGGAGGTAACATCGACTTCTGAAACAGTAAAGAAAGGCGAAGCCGTCCAAAGCGAGAAGTGAAAATATAAATCGTATCAGTCACTATAGTGAAATGATAAGATATCAATTCACTAGTGATTGATATCACTTTTATTTTCACCAGATATACACTGATTTCACCGCTGACAATAAAATAAATATATATATAGATAGATACCACTATGCTGAATGAGTATCATAATCATATTGTGTATTTCACTAACAGCCCACCATTTGGGCTATATCAGTCCTCCAGCTGTCTTAAAACTGCACATGAGTGAGTGCCTCTGCTGAGCAGCCACCTCCATTAAGCAGCCAAAATTGACCATTGCCCTGGGTGGCTGCTTAGTAGAGGTTCCACTGTATTTAGTTACACGTATATACATATGTTAATCCTATTCCTTGCAGTGTGGAAAAAATATGCTGCTAAAAAACATTTGCACAAAAGCTTTTATTTTATTGTTAGCGGTGAAATCAATGTATATCTGGCGAAAATAAAAGTGGTATCAATCACTAGTGAAATGATTTCGTATCATTTCACTAAAGTGACTGATACGATTTATATTTTCACTCCTCGCTTTGGGCGACTTCGGTTTTCTTCATTGTTTCAGATGTGGATCTTACCTCCACTTCAGATTTTTGAACACCTCTAACTTCTTTGTTTCTTAACTAAAGTATCAAGTGTTGGTATGCATTTTCTTAGTTAGAATGTAAGGAGCATGTTGGTATCAATATTATTTTGATTTGCCGAAACTTTTTGATTTTGTCTCTCCAGCGTTTCGCATGTTAAGCACTGAACGTCGACGCCATGACGTTCATGTTTTGTTTGGTGATGTTAGATATGAGTCAGAAACGTGCAGTGGCATGTAAAAAATAAAATAAAAAGAAAATTTACTCTTTTTCAGTGAATACCATAAAATTTTCATCTCGTGTAATGAAAACATTCAAATTTTCACTCGTGCTTCGCACTCGTGAAAATACTGATGTTTTTCATTACACTCGATGACAATTATTTATGGTATTCACACCAAAAGAGTAAATATCCTCTATGTATGCAATTATTCATAAGGCAAATAATCATTGAAATTGCCATGTGCACAGGTAAAGAATAACCATTCTGAGGCTATTACATAAATACATATACTCATTAATTTTTTGAATGGGCAAAAACTGACCAAAGCGTGCTTTTTTTAAAAAAAATCTTTTTTATTCTAAAATGTAAATGAAATTAGTTATGTACAAGATAAAAATACAAATGCCATTTACTCTGCAAAAAATTCATTATTTGTTTTTGAGATAATAAGGAAAATGTCATTTTATCATTAACTGCAGATTTTTTTTTTATCTTACATCACCGGGGCGTCCAACTGATATTGGCTTACAGTTGGGCAAGGCCTGCTATCCTTGTAGTGGGTAAGGGTAGAGGGGGAATGTTTTTATTTCTTCTGTTTCTTCACTTTCATTCCTGTTCCTCTTTCTTCCCTGTCCCTCTCTTTCATCTCCTCTACTCTCTCTTCTCTCTTTTCTCCCTTTTCTGGGAGATGACACAAAATGACCCTCAAGGGTTGACGTGTCGTTAAACCCCAACACAATCAATTTTTTCATGCAAACAGTGATTACACGTCACATTTTGCTGCATATGATTTGGGCCTGCACTGTTTGCCTATGCCCCTTTTTGGGATGCTAGGCATAAAATGGTCAATTCCCCTTGCTACTCTTTAAAGTCAAAAATAAAAGGTTCAGTTTGGTGGGTTTGTAGTCTTCAGTGTTAAATGCAACTGGATTACTGAAATTTATGTGACATGTATATATCTGGGCAGTTTTTTTAAAGTATGGATTGCTAATATATACGAATCTATGCACAATAATATTTGCAACAGACTATTGCATGTAATACTGCAAGACCTGCAAAACCACATGACCTCTCAAATTCTATTTAACACTCAATAGAAAGGCTAGCCTTGCCCAAGGCTTAGAAATACATGTATACATATATATTTTTTGGCTTATTGAGCTCTGTGGCTAGTCTACAGATAATATGGTCTGGATTTCTAATATTTCAGAGACAACCACAGAAGAAAAGTTCACCCATAGACTAGTTAAACATTGAATCAAAAAGTAGAATGTATTTGAAAAAAAAAAATAATTATAAGTAAACAAAAAGTGACAAACATACTTATATATTGGCCTAGTAGCTAGGCTATAGAAAGGCCAGCACATACTGAATACTAATTGATGTAAATACCTTGCATGATAAAATTATTTTCAATTCGCTTTTGAGAGGCGCCATGCAAAAGGGTCCTTGGGTATTGACTGTGCTTAAATGAGCTTGTGTAAAAGCATAAAAGCCTGTGCACAATCTTTAATTGGGTGCATCTTTTAGGTAACTTCAAAAATGCTTAAACAAAACACCCTCCACCCCTTTCCCCCTTCGCCCCCTCCCTCCCCCACAAAAAAAGTAAAAATAATCAAAAAACAAAAACAAAAAAAAAAAAAAAAAAAAAAAAAAAAATGGATTTTGAGGCTAACTTTAGGGGTGTTAACTCAGTTCTGGTGTAAAAACTCCATGATTTTGAAATAACGCCCAACTAAGTGGATTCTAAATCAACACCAATCTCCACCCTTACAAAAATGCATCCGTGCACTGGCCTGCATTGCCAGTTACATGTTAAGTACGATGTCTGTTGATGACCATTTCTAGAATCATCATACGACTTTGAATAAGTAGTTTTTTACCCAAATTTCGGAAATCCAAATGATCAAATTCTGTTTTGTCCAATCACAAGTCAAATTCTCAACAAAAAACATCATTTGTTTTATTGTATCGATGTACATTATCTTCAAGATTTGAGCATTAAAACTGATGTATGTACTCTGAATGTCTCTCTCTCTCCTAGCCAGATACTAGTTACTCCACTTTACTTCACTTCATTCTCTTCTTAACCTTGTGGGTCGTTGGGGCACAAATGATAAATTTGAGCTAGTTTCTCTCCATTTTAGCCTGTCTTTAACAGTTAAATGTTTTGTGGAGCGCTGTGGTGCAGTGGTAAGTGGAGCGCTGTGGTGCAGTGGTAAAGCGTCGGACTCGATATCAAGAGGTACCGGGTTCGATCCCTACTAACATCAAGTGTTGCGGGCCCCCGTAGCCTAGTGGATAAGAGAGTTGACTCTTAATCCATTAGGTTTCTCACCGCTGTGGTTCAAGCCTCGCTCGGGTCATATGTGGGAAAGCCAAGTTCTGCTTACGGATGGTCAGGTGGTTTTTCTCCGGGTTCTTCGGTTTTCGCCCACCTTCGATGAACGATCGGCTCGATACAAGTGAAATATTCTTGAAAGGGCCGTAAAACCCAAATCAAAAAAACAAAACAAAAAAAAACATCAAGTGTTGGTTTCCTTGAGCAAGAAACTTTATCCACATTGCTTAGAACTGGTTTCTATCCAGAAAAAAAAGAGGATCACATGGAAGATTAGTACTAGTTAACTAAATGTGTTACCCTCTATAAATAAAGTTGATTATTATTATAATTATTATTAGTTATTTCTTCGCAGGTGTTGATGTTAAAGGTCGTTTCCTTCTGGCACCAGCCTGAGGAGTATCCTCATTTCCTCTCTTCTTTGATTCTACCATCTCGGAGACCACCGGTAAAGTCTCTATGGATGAAAAATGAGCATCTGGCCCGAAGTCATATTCAATGTGGCCATCTTTTTTCACCAGACAGCCTTTGCCAAGGAAGTCTGGAATTGATGTCTGGAAGCTCTTTCTCATGAAAACCTGCAATCAGCAGATAATCGATCTGCAGCTGAACAATGTCAGCCAACCGGCGAATAGCAGAGTCTGGTGGAAGCCATCATTTTGGGTCTTTTGTAGTCTGCCCAGTAATGGAAACTGAACTCTTCTTTCCAATTGTTAAGGCTCTGACCTGATCAAAGCTTAAAGTGTCTGGGTCAAACTTCTTTGGACAATACAAATCTTTCATGCAGCCTACAAATCAGTCCTTATTGATAGTGATGGTGTCGTTGTCAAACATTAGTAATGAGTTCATCATTTTATTTTATACCTAGAAGAAGTGAAATCACGCTGAATATCAATTAAATAAAACTGATATCAGTCACAAGTTAAAAGATACTGTATCAGTTCACATCTGATTGATGATTTATATTTTCACTGTAGTAAACATTGAAAAAAAATCTAGGATAAAATGGTTTTGGAATGGTTTAATATGTAGAACACTTTTCAAAAGTAATGCTCCAGATACCCACACATACTAGTTCGAACCGAGGACGTGAGATAATTTTGAAGCATGTTCTGACGTGCGTAATTTCTACTTAAAACATAAGAAATAAAGAAAAGTACATTTTTGTAGGCGAATACCAAAGATATTTCAGCTGGTATTGAAAACAGAAGAATTTCAACTTGTGCTACGCACTCATGAAAATTCTGATGTTTTCCGTTCATTCATATTTCATCACATGTTTTGAAAACTGCTGCCACTGGTGAAAATTGTGTTTTTAATTCATTTAATGAAAAAAGAAAATTCCTCTATATATTCTTGCATTAAAGGCAGTGCAAAAGTATCATAGCTATACATGCCCCTTTTAATGACAGATTCAATCTGTCATTCCTTGCTGGCATACGCATTTTCAAGTTGCATTCGGCTTTCACTACCACTGAAATATGTGTCCGCTCAAAAATGTAGTCTGATGCTAGTAATATCTTTATAGCGCCGTGCAAATTTTAAAGCAGACGACATTCAGAATTCTCCATTATTTTGCAGAGAAAACCAGACTAAGCATTTCATATGAACTATTTGCCAGCGGATGAATCGCATAAAATTCTCTGATTAAATAAGAGAAAAAATGAAACTGACATCAATATTCTGCTACAGTCGTAGTATGCAATTTAAGGGTTAACATATCAACATACTTGTGTAACAATTAGCCTGCGCTGGACTAAAGACGTGGCGCGAGAAACTAGACCGTAAGCTACTGTTACCAGCAACATAAACACTGTCTAATCAGCGATTACTGTCCAAATTTAATATAGATTCTGAAGATTTTTTTTATGTTTGATACTAAAAGGAAAAAAACGGCTGTGCTCATAATCATGCTGCAATGTGTTTCTTCGATATTATCTGAGTGCGTTAGATAGGTTGTAAGGTTGATCTGCGCAATTTGTTGTTAGCTGTTAATAGAACAGGCGCTGTCTCATGGCCCCCGTGTCAAAAATTAGCAGATATTTTACCATAAAACATAATTTGACATTTCATGCAAATTGTCTCAAAAGAGGAATCTTATACATGTGGCTATTTTATTATGAATTTTTGAAAAGTTTTGTAACTTTCATATCTAAAGGCCACTTGTTGGAGATTCTGATTACCATGATCTATTTTCTATGTGTAATAATTATTGGAGAAAACTTTGCTGAACATTGATTACATTTCACCTTGTGATATTGAGTAATTAACCCATTTACACCTAATAACCCCTGCCCCCTTATAACTTTAACAAGATGTAAGTTTTCAAATTTTATATTTAGAGGTTTATTTTTTTTTTTTTATTATTATTTTTTTTTATCAGAAATGACTATATATTACAATGCAAACAGTGCATACAAGCTTTGATCATACACTACGTTCTACCATTTATGATCAGGACCCACGCACTTTTAGCCAACATCACTTGCAGTTAAGCGGGTAAAGTTATGATGTTACAGTTTAGAAATTAACTTTTTTCGCAAGTAGCAAGTAGTTGCTACCTGGTCTGAAAGTAGGTACCAAAATGCATCTATGTGGTAGCAAAAGGTGTAACAATGCTCCCGTGCCATGGGTTAATTAACTCTTAAAATGCCAAGAAAACCTGCATCTTAAAATGTTGTCTGTTTATGTCGTCTGCTGAATATTCTTGCACACTTTTCTAACCTATATTTGCGTACAGGCAAACAGTGTGGACCAGGATCAGACTGCTCCTAAAGGAAGGAGCAGTCTGATCTGGGTCCACACTGTTTGCAGAAATGACTTTTAGAATCACAAGCAGATGACAAAGCAGACGACAATTGTTGTGATTGGCAGTTTAAGGGTTAAACCTTCAAGCACTAAGCATATTTAGCAGACATATTTTCAAAGTATTTTTTTTTCTTATTTCAGCAAAAATGAGGCTTGACATTACATGTGAATTGTCTGCTTGTCAGATGATTCATATGAAATGTCACGTCTAATTTGCACTGAAGACATTCACAACACAAAGTTGATAGTGTTCGGGGCACTATACCAGGTAGCACTTTTTTGCTACCAACAGTTTGACCAGGTAGCAAACTGAATTTTCAGGTAGCAAATTTGCTACATGCTACTGTTAATTTCGAACCCTGATGAGTGTTGCGTGTCTTTCATATCATGATAAGTGTTGCATTTCTGTCTGCTGAAATAAAGTAATAAAACAATAAGAAATAACTTATCATTGCTTCTGTGTGTCTTGCGTCATAGACTGCTATCCTGTGCTTTCAGAACAGTTCTAGTCACAGTGAAACATATTACAATAACAAAACGTTAAATAAAAGTTTGTTGTTTTTTTTTTGTTTTTTTTTTTGTTTTGTTTTTATTTTTTTATTTATTTATTTTTTCAACTTAAAAGCATCAACAAGCAAATAAGAACTACATGTATGAGAGTTGAAAATGAAATGAATAATGTACTCTGTAAATTCAGGACAAAGCAAGTATAAACAGCACTTCTCAATCTGAATGAAAGTGTGTTAATTTTACTGCAAGGCTGGAAGGAGTTCTGAAACATAAACTGATAAAGGGACCATTATGGGAATCTGGCTTATGCTAGTAATGATTGATACCAAGATAGCTCTGGAAAGGTCATTGTGAAAATATTGCACACTCTCAGACCCTTGTGAGCCGGACTGAAAAGTGGGCGTTTCGTTCTGCGATGAAACAAATAAACACACGGTTAGCTGGTGTTAATGACTGGTCCATATGTCTTTTTTTCTGATTTATAAATGGTTCTAATGTAATGTATAAGCCTGATATGCTTATCCAATCCGCCAGATAAACATTACTACACTTCTTGGGCCAAATAAAAAGGTCATGACCTCCAAATGAAAGAATCTTTCATCGTATTGCTTTTGCACTTTGAGCGGATAGAAGCAGCTTGATTTAGAGTATTTTGGATATTTTCAAATGTCGACAAAGTGGAAATACGCATAAATACGAATTGATACAACGACAAAGGTGTAAATAAATATTCAGACGTTGAATATGGACAAGTCTCCTGCAAAAAGAGTAAATCGGTAAGTGCTTAATTTTGACTTTTATTTTACTAATACCATAAACCATGATACAAACCCATAAAATGTTGCTCGTCTATTCACAAAAAAAAAAAATGCAACAATTGTAAACAGCAGTGTATACGTATACATGTAACTTAAAGCGCGTACTAAACGCTACTGTCTTGCATTCATTACAAAAGGTATTGGCAAACAGTGTAGACCTAGATAATAAGTATTACAAGTGGCATATATGCCACTTGGTATTATTAAAAAGGCTTGTATATTGGGGAATGGGTACTATCTTATATTACGAATTAAGATCAAAGTTTCACAAACATTTTTTTTTCTTGTTTTATTATTATTATTACTATTCCATTTTGCAAAACTCTCATATACAAAATTGAATATTTGTCAATTTCCCATAAGTTTAATATTTTACAATTTGATAATGATACTAAATACATTCGTCAAAGGCGCATGCGTAGCCATATAATGGGATTATATGTCTGATTCTTGTTCTAAACCTTCATCTAGTTCAATACAACATGTGTGCGAACAGCAAAGGTACAGGCTGAATTGCGCGGATGCGCAGTCGCGCCCGAGCCATCGCTGTTCGCATAAATGCGATAAGTATCATTATCTCATGTGCTTCAGACGAAAGAATGCGACATTATTCTAGTTTCTGTTGAAAATTAGAAAGAACATATCGTACTCGTAAGAGGCGGTTCTAAAGAGTACGCACAATCTATGTTTCAGGTATTTTACCATCCAATAAATGACATTAATTTTCATTGTTGAGATTGTAGTTAAATGTCAAAATGGACATCTGGCGTTACGTTACCACGCCTTTCTGTGCGCGACATCAAGGAATAGAGGATCTTACACGAGTGGTCATTTCAAAGGAAATTTATGAAAGAAGCCTACAGCGAGATTCATTAATTTCATATGAAATGACCACGAGTATAAGATTCTGTTTTCCATATGACCATGTTAATTCGGACTCTATCGCCTTTAAAATTGACAGTTGTGCAACAGAAAATGCATGGGCGACATCGACCGTTAGCATATGATTGCACGACCCGCACAACCTGTAGAAAAGTTAACTCACTGAGGTCCGTAAGCTTTCGGAGAGTACCCTGTTATGGCCATGTACGAGGTATGTCCATGTGTCTGTCCATCCACCAGGGCGTCTATCTATCTATAGCACAAATGGCCATGGCGCCTAAACTATTCAGAATAATTTTGGCGTACTCAAAAACACCGACAAGGTGTAATGCACCAGTCATTTGAAACCACGGTCCCTACGGGGCCGCGGTTAGCGGGGATATAGCGGGGCTTAGCTGCAGGGATTTAACGTCCGATGAGTCCCGGCTGTGCCGAAGATGTGCCAGAGTTTTAATACATGTACATGTACAGTTTATTTAAAGGCTCCCGGTTAAAGGTTCATGTGTGTGTGTGTGTGTGTGTGTGTGTGTGAAACCACATGGCCAACTGAAGCCACATTTCATGTGGAACCTCCATGGGATGGGGGAAGAAAGTTTTTTTTTTTTTGTTGTTTTTTTTTTTTCAATGGTCCAAGTTATTGTTGTTCTTCATTAATTTTATCAACCTCCGACAGTAGGAAAAGGGGGAGTTTACCATAAATTATTTTCCGCAGTGCAGGGCATTTACCAGGGTTTTATCACTGAAAGTTAAAAGCCCTGTAAGGGCCGGGACTACAAATGACTGGTGCATAATTAACGAACTTGGAAAATGTTAGCCCTTGCCGAGGCAAAAAACGTGCAAAATTGAAAATGGCCGTAATACTCAAACTTTTGTGAGTATTTTGATAAGTTTGTTGTACTGACAGATCCCGACAATATCTTACTAATGTACATACTCAATGTAATTATCTTTTAGAACAGTCTCGCCGAGGCAAACGTATAAAAATATGAAAATGGTCATGACACTTAAATCACATCGTATTGGCATTGCTAGACACTAAGGGCATTCGGGCACCTGTCAATGTATGTTTCTTGGCGGGTCGTGCACTAATGCTGAAAGTTGATTGTTGTGTTATTTCTCCTTTCAGGTTGACTACTTACAAGTTTATGGTATATATGAAGTTCAAACTTCATTTGTAGGGATCACAGTTGTCCTAATTTAGTAGAAAGTTTAAAGAATTAATCGTACGATTCAAACGGTCAAAGTGAATATGATTTACAGTCTGTTTATGTTCAATATACCACGAGGACGCCAAAAATAAATCAAATCATTCATTTTGTGAAGAAACAGACAGCCTTTCACCGATCAGAAATGCGAGAAGGAATTCCATGAAAACAAGTACAGCTTCTTTAATGAACCCTGAGTATTCTGCTACTTTGATTCATGAAGAAATTATCCATACTACAAAATCAAGATGAAGGATCAGATTCAAATTCCCTGGTGTTAAAAGACAAAGAACACGAGTCTGTTTACGATCCAGGAACTCTTGGTGTAGTGACAGCATTACAAAACAGAAAGACAAAGATTCCGAACGTAAGTAGTATATCACTGAATTATTGAATTATTGAAGCTTATCGGGAAAAAAAGTCTTGCTGAAAACATAAGCGACATCAAGTTGTAAATGATAAAATATAAACTCCACACTCTTGGTAAGTTCAGCGGACGATAAACTGAGCATATTTTTTTCTTATTTTTTGTAGAGTTGATTAACATTTCATGCATATTTTCTCCATTTGAGATAATTTGCCTGAAATGTAAAAACCTAATTACAGTGAAAAATAAGAAAAAATATTTCATTATATCGTCTACTGAAAATTTTACCCAGATATCATGTTCACTTGAAAGGCAAATTCTGGCTGAGCAGTGCTAAATCTCGTTTTGGTCCAATTAATAAGCTTGAGAATGAAATTACTATGAATATCACTGTAAGCCAACACATGAGAAAAGGTAATTTACATCATTTAGACAAAAAAATATTGAACAGGCAAAAACATGTACATAAGAGCAGTCTGCTGTTCCCAGACACGCAAGAACCTATATATCTTCGATAATAAGGTATACGGAGACTTTAAGGAAGCTACACAAGGAAAAATTAGTAAAATTTTGGAAAGTAGTGGATATCCCTTATCTACGAAAGCCGGGTAGGGACATTTCTTATTTCTAACTTCTAACTTCTAATTTCTAACTTCTAACTTCTTACTTCTAACTTCTAACTTCCATGTTGTATGTATGTATGTATGTATGTATGTGTGCGTGTGTGCGTGCGTGCATGTATGTGTGTATGTATGTGCGGGTAGGGAAATCATTTTTGACAAAACCAAGTACATGCACAGCGAAGACTCAGACAAGCTTGTATATCTGAGTAGTCTGATCAGTCTACATTTGTGCTATATGGGTAATGAACACAATACGTCTTTTAAGTTATTAGTGTCCTCTCATCAGAATGGACAGACTTATCCGAGTAATTGCTATGCATATATTTTTTATTATTGTTATTTTTTTTCTTATTTATTTATTTATTTATTTTTTTTGGAAATGATATGCCCCGATAGTTGTTGAAATTAAAAAACATAGTAATTTTTAATGGGCCTTGCGTGAGAGAACCCACATATTGCATATATGAATAACTAAGGCACAGATCATGCTGCGCATCCGCGCAGTCTGATCAGTGTCATATTGTTTGGTATGTATGTATGTATGCATATGTGCGCGTGTGTGTGCTTGCAAATTGTGTGTGTGCGGGTAGGGACATTTCTTAATTCTAACTTCTAATTCTTACTTCTAACTTCTAACTTCTTACTTCTAACTTCTTACTTCTAACTTCTAAGTTCCATGTTGTATGCATGTATGTATGAACGTACGTACGTACATACGTATGTACGTATGTATGTATGTATGTAAGTTGTATTTATGTATGTATGTATGCATGTATGTGTGTATGTATGTGTGTGTGTGTGTGTGTGTGTGTGTGTGTGTAGTGTAGTGTGCGCGCTTGTGTGTGTGTGTAGTGTGTGTGAGAGAGACAGAGAGAGAGAGAGTCCGGTAGGGACATCATTTCTGACAAAACCAAGAGCATGCACAGCGAAGACTCAGACAAGCTTGTATATCTGAGTAGTTTGATCAGTCTACATTTGCGCTATATGAGTAATGAACACAATACGTCTTTAAGTGATTAGTGACCTCTCATCAGATTGGACAGACTTATCCGAGTAATTGCTATGCATATATTGTATTATTATTATTATTATTATTATTATTATTATATTTGGAAATGATATGCCCAGGTTGTTGTTGCAATTTAAAAACATAGTAAATTTTATGGGCCTTGCCGTGAGAGAACCTGCATATTGAATATTTGAATAACTAAGGCACAGATCATGCTGCGCATCCGCGCAGTCCGATTAGTGTCATTTGTTTGGCGTGTATGTATGTAAGTATGTGTGTGCATGTGTGCGTGTGTGTGTGCATGCGTATGTATGTGTGCGGGTAGGGACATTTCTTATTTCTAACTTCTTACTTCTTACTTCTAACTTCTAACTTCTTACTTCTAACTTCCATGTTGTATGTATGTATGTATGTATGTATGAACGTACGTACATACGTAGGTACGTACGTACCAACGTACGTATGTATGTATGTATGTCTGTCTGTCTGTATGTATGTATGTATGTAGGTTTGTATTTATGTATGTACGTATGCATGTGTGTGTGTGTGCGTGTGTAGGAGACACAGAGAGAGAAAGAGAGTGCGGTAGGAACATCATTTCTGACAAAACCAAGTACATGCACAGCGAAGACTCAGAAAAGCTTGTATATCTGAGTGATCTGATCAGTCTACATTTGCGCTATATGGATAATGAACATAATACGTCTTTAAGTTATTAGTGACCTCTCATCAGATTGGACAAACTGATCCGAGTAATTGCTATGCATATATTTTATTATTATGATTTTTGTAATTATCGTTATTATTATAATTATTATTATATTTGGAAATGTTATGCCCCGATAGTTGTTGCAATTTAAAAACATAGTGATTTTTTATGGGCCTTGCCGTGAGGGAACATACAAATTGCAGATTTGAATAACTAAGGCAAAGATCATGCTGCTCATCCGCGCAGTCTGATCAGTGTCATTTGTTTGGCGTGTATGTATGTATGTATATATGTATGTGCATGTGTGCGTGTGTGTGTGCATGCGTATGTGTGTGTGCGGGTTCGGACATTTCTTATTTCTAACTTCTAACTTCTTACTTCTAACTTCTAACTTCTTACTTCTAACTTCTTACATCTAACTTCTTATTTATAACTTCTAACTTCTTACTTCTAACTTCTAACTTCCATGTTATATGTATGTATGTATGTACGTACGTACGTACGTACGTATTTTTGTATGTATGAATGTATGTATGTATGTATGTATGTATGTATGTATGTATGTATGTATGTATGTATGTATGTATGTATGTATGAGGTTTGTATATATGTATGCGTGTATGCATGTGTGTATGTATGTATGTATATATGTGTGTGTGTGTGTGTGTGTGTGTGTGTGTGTGTTTGTGTGTGTGAGAGAGAGAGAGAGAGAGACACAGAGAGAGAGAGAGAGTGCGGTAGGGACCTCATTTCTGACAAAACCAAGTACATGCACACCAAAGACTCAGACAAGCTTGTATATCGGAGTAGTCTGATCAGTCTACATTTGCGCTATATGAGTAATGAAAACAATACGTCTTTAAATTATTAGTGACCTCTCATCAGATCTGACAGACTGATCCGAGTAATTGCTATGCATATATTTTATTATTATTATTATTATTATCATTATTAATATCATTATATTTGGAAATAATATGTCCCGATGGTTGTTGCATTTTAAAAAACATAGTAATTTTTAATGGGCCTTGCCGTGAGAGAGCCTACATATTGCATATATGAATAACTAAGGCACAGATCATGCAGCGCATCCACGCAGTCTGATCAGTGTCATATTGTTTTGTATGTATGTATGTATGTATGTATGTATGTATGTATGTATATGTGCGCGTGTTTGTTCTTGCGAATGTGTGCGGGTAGGGACATTTTTTATTTCTAACTTCTAACTTCTTATTTCTAACTTCTAACTTCTTACTTTTAACTTCTAACTTCTTACTTCTACTTCTTACTTCTAACTTCTAACTTCTAACTTCTTACTTCTAACTTCTTACTTCTAACTTATTACTTCTAACTTATAACTTCTTACTTCTAACTTCAAACTTCTTACATCTAACTTCTAAGTTCCATTTCGTATGTATGTATGTATGTATGTAAGTTTGTATTTATGTATGTATATATGCATGTGCGTTTATGTATGTCTGTGTGTGTGTGTGTGTGTGTAGTGTGTGTGTTTGTTTGTGTGTATGTGTGTGTGAGAGAGACAGAGAGAGAGAGAGTCCGGTAGGGACATCATTTCTTACGAAACCAAGTACATGCACAACGAAGACTCAGACAAGCTTGTATATCTGAGTAATCTAGTCAGTCTACATTTGCGCTATATGGGTAATGAACACAATACGTCTTTAAGTTATTAGGGACCTCTCATCAGATTGGACAGACTTATCCGAGTAATTGCTATGCATATATTGTATTACTATTATTATTATTATTATTATTATTATTATTATTATTATATTTTGAAATGATATGCACCGGTGGTTGTTGCAGTTTAAAAACATAGTAATTTTTATGGGCCTTGCCGTGAGAGAACCTACATATTGCATATTTGAATAACTAAGTTGCAGATCATGCTACGCATCCGCGCAATCTGATCAGTGTCATTTGTTTGGCGTGTATGTATGTATGTATGTGTGTGCATGTGTGCGTGTGTGTTAATTCGTATGTGTGTGTGCGGGTAGGGACATTTCTTATTTCTAACTTCTAACTTCTTACTTCTAACTTCATACTTCCAACTTCTAACTTCTTACTTCTAACTTCTAATTTTTTACTTCTAACTTCTAACTTCTTACTTCTAACTTCTTACTTCTAACTTCGAACTTCCATGTTGTATATATGTATGTATGTATGAACGTACGTACATACGTAGGTACGTTCGTACGTATGTACGTATGTATGTATGTATGTATGTATGTATGAGGTTTGTATTTATGTATGCGTGTATGCATGTGTGTATGTATGTATGTCTGTGTGTTTGTGTGTATTTGTGTGTGTGTGTGTGTGTGTGTGTGTGTGTGTGTGAGAGAGAGAGAGAGAGAGAGAGAGAGAGAGAGAGAGAGCGGTAGGGACATCATTTCCGACAAAATCAAGTACATGCACAACTAAGACTCGGACAAGCTTGTATATCTGAGTAGTCTGATCAGTCTACATTTGCGCTAAAGGGGTAATGAAAACAATACGTCTTTAAGTTATTAGTGACCTCTCATCAGATTGGACAGACTGATCCGAGTAATTGCTATGCATATATTTTATTATTATTATTATTATTATTATTATTATTATTATTATAATTATTATATTTGGAAATGATATGTCCCGATGGTTGTTGCATTTTTAAAAACATAGTAATTTTTAATGGGCCTTGCCGTGAGAGAACCTACATATTACATATTTGAATAACTAAGGCACAGATCATGCTGCGCATCCGCGCAGTCTGATCAGTGTCATTTGTTTGGCGTGTACGTATGTATGTATGTGTGTGCACGTATGCGTGTGTGTGTGCATGCGTATGTGTGCAGGTTGGGACATTTCTTAATTCTAACTTCTAACTTCTTACTTCTAACTTCTAACTTTTTACTTCTAATTTCTAACTTCTTACTTCCAACTTCTAACTTCTTACTTCTAACTTCTAACTTCTTACTTCTAACTTCCATGTTGTATGTATGTATGTATGTATGTATGTATGTATGCAATATGTAGGTTCTCTCACGGCAAGGCCCATTAAAAATTACTATGTTTTTATATTGCAACAAATATCATTTAAAAAAAAAAAATAAATAAAAAATAAAAAAAAAAAATAAAAAAAAAATAATCATAATAATAATATATATGCATAGCAATTACTAGGATAAGTCTGTCAAATCTGATGAGAGGTCACTAATAACTTAAAGACGTATTGTGTTCATTACCCATATAGCGCAAATGTAGACTGATCAGACTACTCAGATATACAAGCTTGTCTGAGTCTTCGCTGTGCATATACTTGGTTAGTCAGAAATGATGTTCCTACCCGCACACACATACACACACACATGCACGCACGCACACATACATACATACATACATACATACAACATGGAAGTTAGAAGTTAGAAGTAAGAAGTTAGAAGTTAGAAATTAGAAGTTAGAAGTAAGAAGTTAGAAGTTAGAAATAAGAAATGTCCCTACCCGCCTTTCGTATTTATCTGCTTATACCTATGCAAGGGGTTCTATTTCTGAACAATAACAACAATAAAATGTCCTTTGTATTCCGAATACTACCATTAGACAACAAAACTAGAAACACTTTAAGACTGCAAACTCACGGTAAATTAATGAAAATGAAAAAAAAAAAAAAAAAAAGAAAAAAAAAAAACAACAAAAAAAAACAAAAAAGAAATGCACTCTCTATCATTACGTTCTTATTATGGGGCAGTAAATACAACTGCAAAAGGATTTGAAGTAACCAGAACAAATTGATTTTAAGGACCTAACTGTTAGAGATAATGGCCTGTGTTTACTAAATGGCTGTTTTATAGCATCCTAATTGCTTGCAGATCTTATCTCAATTTATAGGAGTTGGATTAAATTTCAGAGCTTCTATAATTGTGACCAGTCGTTTTTCTTCAGTCTTAGGTAATTTGAAATTGGAATTAAGAGGATTTTGTTAAGAAATAATATAAAGAGAGAAATAGATGTAAAACAAGAACGACTGGAGCCAATCTAATTGATATATTACATACCTGTTTGCTTTTTCAGACCAATTTAATTATTAGCAAATTTCTTCGAACCCGTAATTAGGCCATGCCATTTGTTTTGTTTCTCTCTGTCTCTCTCTGTCTCTCTCTCTCTCTCTCTCTCTCTGTTTAGCGTTCGAGGCCTGGTAGGTTTTGAGGGTTCACTCCAAAAAAAAAAAAAAAAAAAACAACAAAAAAACATTGGGCATTGGGAGCATTCATTCGTAATCTACTGTTTGTTACGTGACAATAAAACACATGGAATAAACCTTTTATTTTTCTTTAAGCTCAAATATAGGTTTTGGAATTATTGTTGCGGCGTCAACAGTTGCTTTAAAAGCCTACTCCTCCTACACCACTGGGCCTATTGACTCGATACTTGGTAGGAAGCATCGGGTGACTTGTAGGTCAAAAACAACTAAAATTTTGATAGTTCCGATCGGAAATCCAAGATAGCGGCCGCCATCTTGAAAATCTATTTTTCACTTCTTCTCCTCAATCAAAAGGCAATTGACTCCAAACTTGGTAGGAAGCGCCGGGGTGACTTGAAGATCAAAAATAGCTAAAATCGTGCCGATCGGAAATCCAAGATGACTGCCATGGCCGCCATCTTGAAAATCTATTTTTCGCTTCTTCTCTAGAACCGGAAAGCCAATTGATTTGAAACTTGGTAGGAAGCATCCTCAATCAAAAGGCAATTGACTCCAAACTTGGTAGGAAGCGCCGGGGTGACTTGTAGATCAAAACTAGCGAAAATCGTTCCGATAGGAAATCCAAGATGGCCGCCATCTAGTTTTCGCTTCTTCTCCTAAACACAAAAGCCAACTGACTCGAAACTTAGAGGGAAGCATCAGGGTGACTTGTAGATCAAAAGTAGCCAAAATCGTTCCGATTAGAAATCCAAGATGGCCGCCATCTAATTTTCGCTGCTTCTCCTGAACCCAAAGGCCAATTGACTCGAAACTTGGTAGGTGACTTGAGGATCAAAAATAGCTAAAATCGTTTCAATCGGAAATCAAAGATGGCCGCCATGGAGGCCATCTTAAAAATCTATTTTTCACTTCTTCTCCTAAACCCAAAAGCCAATTGATTCGAAACTTAGTAGGAAGCATCGGTATGACTTGTAGATCAAAAACCGCTAAAATCGTTCCGATCGGAAATCCAAGATGGCCGCCATGGCTGCTATCTTGAAAATATAGTTTTGACTTCTTGTCCTGAACTAAAAGCCAATTGACTCCAAACTTGTTAGAAAGCATCAGGGTGACTTATAGATCAAAAATAGCTGAAATAGTGCTGATCGGAAATCAAAGATGGCCGACATGGTGTCCGTCTTGAAAATCTATTTTTCGCTTCTCCTAAACCCAAAAGCTAGTTGATTTTAAACTTGGTAGGAAGCAACGGGGTGACTTATAGATCAAAAATGGCTAAAATCCTTCTGACTAGAAATCCAAGATGGCCGCCATGGCGACCATCTTAAAAATCTTTTTTTTCACTTTTTCTCCTGAACCGAAAGACTTATTGACTTTAAACTAGGTAGGAATTCGCTTAATACGTCATTTATCAGCATTAGCTCAGTCTTTTGAAGAATTCATTTTCCTCTCATGTACACGAAACCTCTATATAGCCAGATCAGAATATAGCTGTATGACATACTCATATAATTATGTGACATGAATTTTGTAATAAAATTATGTTCTGTTCTACAATCTCAGGTCGCATATTATATGGCATATGAGTGAGAAACAGAAAGAAAACAAACACGAAGACAACTATTACATATATACATAACTTCCTTGTAGCAAGTTATCAAAGGAAGAAATTCCACACAGGTATTTAAATGTGTCTCGGAAAAACAGACTAATAAAAATGACGTATCTTTGCGTCAATGTACATTTTAATCAGTATTTGTGCAAACACATGCGTATATAAATGTCTTGATAGAACATGTGGTCTTTTGCTTATATATGTACAATACATTAGGAATACCGTCATTATGATGAGGAGTTCTTTTTCTAAAGTTTCTAGCTGAGAAAAGCGAGTTTCGAGTTGTAAAAACCGACTTTCGATGTTGTAAAAAGCGAGTTTCGAGTTGAGAAAAGCGACTTTATAGTTGTTAAAAGCGAGTTTGGAGTTGAGAAAAGCGAGTTTCGAGTTATGAAAAGCGAGTAGTTATGAAAAACGAGTTTCGAGTTATGAAAAGCGAGTTTCGAGTTGTAAAAAGCGAGTTTCGAGTTATAAAAAGCGAGTTTCCAGTTATGAAAAGCGAGTTTTGAGTTGTAAAATATGGAAGCATATTGGTACCCCCCTTATATTTTTTTCACAACTTAAATTTATGTAGAGAAACATAATAATATCATGATATGGCGACAAAATTTTATGTTATAAAGTTATAACATATCGTATTCGCTACATATCTGTATATTGTTCACGGAATATTTGATCGTGTTTGACATTCTCTTTACTACATAGAATTTTTATCACGCTATATTCTTATACGCTATACCAGTAGGTTTTTCCGTGCACTTCAAAGAGTTATTTCATTGTCGCAGACCATTTTGTCGTCATAATATCTATTGGCTGGAATAAGTGACGTCACATGGGCCACTGAAGGGAAAACTTGGCCGAACAAAATAGGTTAAATAAACGGGGCTTTCATCGGTACTCAGTCACCATAACGGAAAGAAAAATGTCTAGCACACATGATAAACCTTGCTTTGAAATACATATACACAATTTTTATGAACAAGTGGGCCGAATGATCATCCCTTTCTCAAAACTAAGATGTAAAAATGTACGTGTACCCTCGCGTGTACCAAGATACAATGTGTACAAATAAACATATCGAACCGTTGTATCTAGAATCCTGGGTAGCTTGCCCCCTCTCCTCCTCACAGGGCGGAGTGAAGCTGCCTTTGTACAGTTTGTCTCCCCTCCGGGGTGTTATCTTGAATCCTGGGTAGCTTGCCCCTCCCCCTCCTCACACGGGGAGTGAAGCTGCCTTTGTGCAGTGTGTCTCCCCTCCGGGTTGAAGATACCCCGGGGTATGCCCCTCACCCTCGACAGCTTGCCCCCATTGCCCAGGGGGTGAAGATACCCTGGCCTGTGGAGCTTGCCCCCATCGCAGGACACCTGACAGAACTTAAAGCGGAAAGAAAAAAATAATGAAAACTAGTACTGTTTTGATAATTGAGCGTTATAAATTTGTACGGAGTTTGCAAGGTTTTCCTGGGTGCGAGTGTGTGTACGGGGGGTGGTGGTGGGGGGGGGGGAATGCCCCGAGTAGGGGGCAAAATACCCTGGGTTATCTTACCCCCGGGGGACAAGCTGCCCGGATAGTGTGGGGTTGGGCAAGATAAACTGTTACACCGGCTAAAACTTGATACTGACGAAGAGACAAACCATTTAACAGAGCTGAGCCGCAACAAATGTACCGCAATAGGTGAGACCGCTTAAATTACTTGGGGTATTGGGACACTTGCAGGATTTTCTTGCCGACACTAAGCATTCGGTCCCCCTGGTAGCCTCTTTTGATTGACAAATGACGTCAGTGTTCCGCTTTTGATTTTTGATCGTGCGTATGCGTTAAAACAATACAGATATCAAAATCTTTAACTTCAGTTCCGCAAAAAACATAGCGTTGTTTCGTAAAACATATGTTGTAATGTGCATTACAAAATATTCAAACAATACAGATTACCACATAATGTTGTCGTTTTTATATAATTACGAGAATATCTATAACGAAATAAAATTAAAATGAAATAATGAACACGTGAAAACATTGTTTTTATCTAACTTTTATGGAAAACAGTATATAGTAAAAATCCGATATTTTTGCATTTTCATGACAAAAATATTGCCACGAGAAAAAAATATATGGGGGGTACCAATACGCTTCCATAGCTAGCAGACGGAACTATTTAACTTAACCTTTGCATGATTTATGCACAAATCAAATGAATGTAATTTTTAAAACAGTCGTTTCGATTTTAAAGCTTAACTGATGTTGTTTTAACACGTATCAATAATTATGTGTTAAAACAGATGAATAGTTTGATGTTTATTTGTGTTGAGTACTCTAACAAGCCATGGTTATTGCAAAATAAGTCATACGGTGCGAAGGCATACAAAGGGTGTTTGTACTAGCCGATTGTAGAAACTACTGTCTAATCAGATATAGATACGTAAAGCATTTATACAGTAGCTGCACATTATTTGACTCAGTTATGCAAATTTCTGTGAGCTTCAACATTAAACATTTACTTTAATATATAGTTATCTAGGATCAGTAAAATAATTGCCATCTATCTTCCAATGTTTCAGTGCACATTCTCAGGCCCTTAGTGAGTCTAATACTGTGATTATTTGAGCGAATAGTGCCTTTTGCCTGCAGTTTATATTGGTGAATAGCGCAAATTCAGGCGAGACGGCGCGGAAGTGACGTTTCGCCAGAACCTATGCTGTACGCTTATGCAATAACGGCTGTTTTCCCATGGCACGGCTCAATTTTTATTGCTTTAAGTAATATTTATTGTTTGTATCTTTTGAATTCAATCTACACTTTAAAACTGTGTCATTCTTTTTTTGTCAGCTCACCATGCGACCTTCGTGGATATGAGGTTTCTCTATAGAGTGAATAGACGTTATTTATAAGACGTTGCGTTAACGCGCAACGTCTAGGAGACGTAATTATAACGTTAGTTGCCAAGCAGTTTTTAGTAGAGTCGTCGCCATTTTCAGAATCGTTAGGGCGAAAATATTGTGCAGGGACTGTACTTAAGAAAAAATCGTTTAACTCACTATCGGAGTTTTCGTTTCTTTTGTTGCCAATCCATAATCGGGAAATACGCAGCAACAAAACTGGTAGCAGAGCGAGGTTTAACATCGAATAACTAGTGAAAATCGGATTATCTTCAGTATGGCGTCATCGGAAAATACGGACGGTCGGAGCTCAGCAGAAAACATCGTTAAGTTGGAAGCGGAATATAAGAAGGACAAGGCCCGAGTAAAGTCGAGTTTTAGTCGGGCGAAAAACAGATTGATCGGGTTATTAGATCAACAAGAGCTGCCAAGCCGTAATGAGGTTCAGGATGCCTGTCGGAGGATGGATTCGAGCGCGGAGCTAGCAGCAGATGTTCTAACAAACTTTTCGGAGTTTTATATTAGAATTAATGAAATGCAGAAAAGTATGCGCGTGTCAAATGAGGCGGAAAAGCTCGACGACGAATACAGTTCCGCTTATGAAGCAGCCACTGAATATCTTCAATCGCGGCAAGATGAACGATCCAGTGTGACATCAGACATTTTGTCGATTAACATGACTGAGCAAATGAACATTTCGGAAACCAACGAAAGAGAACGACCGGGGATACAGCGAAAAGACGAGGTAGGAACTGTAATATCGAATAATACTTCCGAAACCACGCACGAAACAGCACGTGCAGCACAGAATAGCATACCAACCGAAAGTGAGCGTAGAAACCGAAATGTCCGGGTTGGCGGTTTTGATGAAAGACACAGCCACATGACTCACACTGGTCAAGAAAGTCATTCTAAATACGAACAGTCAAATATGGACATTACTAGGAGGCAGACAAGTTTGTCGGGACTAGACCCGCACATAGCACCGTTTGAACCAACGCATACATGTAACCGGGAGGCTCCGTCCATTGGGCAGGATTTGTGGCGGCAACTCAAGCGTGTGCAGATTCCAGTGTTCCACGGCGATAAACGAAAGTATCAGAGCTGGAAAGCAGCATTTCTTGCCTGCATTGACAATGCCCCGGCTACAGCAGAGTATAAGTTGCTGCAATTACGGCAATATTTATCCGGCGAAGCACTGCAAGTGATCGAAAACTTGGGTCATTCTGCAACGGCATACGAGGCAGCGAAAGAGCGGCTTGAACGGAAATATGGCGGCCAGAGGCGGCAGATCGCAGCATACTTGGAGGACTTAGATAATTTTAAGCAAGTAAGAACCGGAAATGCTAAAGACCTTGAAAATTTTGCAGACCTGCTAGATATAGCCATAATAAACTTGCAAGAAGCTGGACAAGATCATGAACTGGGGAACGGGTCTCTTTATACAAAACTACAGAGAAAATTATCAGAGTCGATGCTCCCGCGATACCATAGATGGGTATTTGAAAACAACATAACTGAGTCTGTAGCTGCTTTACGAAAATGGGTCATACAAGAAGCGGAGTTTCAAACGATTGCGACAGAAACAATGCACGGACTCGCAGGAAAAGCAGACAACCCACAGCCAGCACAGTCGATGCCTAGGGGCCGAAACCAAAGAACATTCTTTGGTGAATCACAGAATGGCCGCAGTACGGAGAAAGCACCATGTCAAGTTTGCGGAGGGCGGCATGCGATTTGGAGATGCCAAAAATTTGCTCAGAAAAGTCCAACGGAACGATGGAATATTGCGAAACGGTCGCAGCTATGTTTCCGTTGCCTTGGTGACGGACATTTCGGGAAACTCTGCCCAAAAAGTCGAACGTGTGGAAAAAACGGCTGTCAAGAAATCCACCATAGATTGTTGCACCAGTATAATCGGAGGGTTGAACCATCGGCGAGTAGCGCGAAGGACCAAATCGAACCAAAACGTATCGACCCGGGACAACGCGAACACCGTACCGAACCAGGTGTTTTCCAGGCGGATCCAGCTGATTCTGTCACGGAGGGGAAAGAGCAGCCGCACGTTGAGCAAATCACTATGGTGACGCAGAGCAGGTCCAGGACAGACTTCATAGCTCTCAGAACTGTACCAGTCATTCTGAGAAATGGTGACCGGTCGCTAAAAGTGAATGCGCTGTTGGACGAGGCAAGCACCAAGACGTACCTCAACTCGGACGTTGCTGCGGAGCTTGGGCTACACGGCAGGACGGAAAAGGTAGCAGTGAATGTACTTAATGGACAGATCGAGACCTTCGAAACAAAACCAGTAAGTTTCAATCTTGTGAGCATCGATCATAAAGTAAATATGAACGTGACCGCATACACTGCAAACAGGGTGACCGGTGACATGCCTGTCATACATTGGAATGACTACAGTTCAAAATGGTCATATTTGAGGAAAATAGACTTCCCCGTTCCGGCTAAGAAACCCATAGCTGATATCTTAATAGGGTTGGACTGTCTTGAACTTCACAGTGCGATTGAAGAGGTCAGAGGTCAACCGGGTGAGCCGGTAGCCAGATTAACGCCATTGGGATGGACATGTATAGGCAACCCTAACACCAGCGAGACACCAAGGTTAGAAACACATTTTGCATGCACATACTTTATCAGGGGTCAATCGGAGATTGAAGAGGTCAATTCCAATCTGAAACGGTTTTGGGAAATTGAAGAAGCTTCACCTTTGAATCCAACGCCCATTGTACAAATGCAGGACCAACTTGCTTTAAGAAAGGCCGAGAACTCTATCCAGTACGACAGAAAAATGTATCGGGTTGGTGTCCCATGGGTTAAAAACAAGCCAAGTCTCCCAGATAACTACCGTATGGCACTGCAACGGCTTCAGAATACCGAAAAAAGGCTCCAAAAGTCCCCAGAGATAGCGCAGGCGTACAGTGACATTATTGAACGCTACGTTGCGAAAGGATATGTCAAAAAGGTACCAAAAAGTGAACAGTCAACATCGAAATGGTACTTACCGCACTTTCCTGTTATAAGGCCGGAAAAGGACACGACCAAGACCAGAATAGTCTTTGATGCCTCAGCTACGTGTGAAGACATATCTCTGAATGATGTAATCCACCAGGGGCCGAAACTGCAACGAGACCTATTCGACGTGCTTTTGCGGTTCAGACGTTTTCCGGTAGCCATTGTCTGTGACATTGCAGAGATGTACCTTAGGATTGGTATACTACACGAGGACAAGCCGTACCACAGATTCCTATGGAGGGGAACCAACCAAAGCCGCGCACCGGACGTTTACGAGTTCGACAGGGTTGTTTTCGGTGTGAATTCGTCCCCTTTCCTGGCGCAGTTTGTTCTTCAAAGGCATGCAAAACACTACGGAAGTGACTTCCCTATAGCTGCAGAAACAGTTGAGAAATCTACATACATGGACGACTCCATGGACTCTGTACAGACAGAAGAGCAAGGTAGGGTGTTATATAATCAACTCTCAAAATTGTTGTCTAAAGCGGGAATGCATGCTCGAAAATGGCTCTCAAATTCACCCAGTGTTTTAGCGGACATCCCGGTTGAAGATCGAAAGGCTGAAGTTGATTTGGACCGCAGTCAGTTACCTTGTACAAAAACTCTCGGGGTATGGTGGCTCGCAGATCCAGATGTCTTCACATTCAAAGAGACTGCCCCAGATGACAGCATGGTCTACACGAAGCGGAACTTTCTGAAGAAAATTGCGACCCTATTTGATCCGATCGGGTTTCTGGCTCCGTTCACAATCCGCGCAAAAATGCTACTTCAAGATATGTGGACTAAAGGCTTGGATTGGGACGACGAGCTTACCGAACCGCTAACCAATTCGGCACGTGCTTGGTTCGGAGAACTGGGCGAATTAAAGCACATACGGATTCCAAGATGTCTATGGAAGAACGGTATGATAGCTGACACCATGTCGTTGCATACGTTTGTAGACGCATCTGAAAGTGCCTATGGGGCTGTTGTCTATGCAAGGTGCCAGTATGAAGATGGTTCAGTTTCAACCAACATCGTTGCAGCAAAGACACGTGTGTCGCCGAACATCGCTGCTAGCATTCCCAGGCTAGAATTGATGGGCGCGGTGGTGGGAGTTCGACTTACCACGAGAATAGCGGAGGTACTCGGGATACAAATGACCAAATCAACATTCTGGTGTGACAGCGTGAACGTGCTATGGTGGGTTCGAGGTCGAAGCCGTAATTTCAAGCCCTTTGTTGCTCACAGAGTGGGCGAGATACAAACACAGACGGATCCAAACCAGTGGCGCTATGTACCCACTAAAGTCAACCCGGCGGACATGTTGAGCAGAGGAATGCCCGCGAACGATCTGGCCAAGTGTAATTCATGGTGGAGAGGACCCGCATTTCTTAGTCAGACGGAAGATATGTGGCCCAGGAACAAACTATTTGAACAACCAGTCGGAAACAATGAAATCAGACGTTTTTCAAGAGTGGAATCTAGAACCCAAGAACCAAAGGTTGGTGATAAAACCTATCATGTCGGGACCTTTATAGCAGTAGACGAAGGCGTAGCATCTCTGTTGGCACCGCACAAATACTCAAGCTGGTTAAAATTGAAACGTATTCAGGCTTGGATCAATCGGTTTGTTGGAAACTGCCAAAGAAAAGGCACTGGCAGGATATCTAGGGAGTTGACGGTTGATGAGCTACAGCAAGCAGAGATACAGCTCATTAAGCAAACACAGCGGGCAGAATTTCCAGAGGAGTGGAAGTCTTTAGCTCAGGGACGTCCGCTACCAGCAAGCAGCAAGCTTCTTGGACTGAAACCCAAATTGGACGATGATGGCCTAGTACGATCTGACGGACGTCTGAAAAATGCCAGATTTCTTTCCTATGACGTACGGTACCCAGTGATTTTACCGCGAAAATGCTGGCTAACGAAGCTGATAATTAAGGATGCTCACGAGAAAGGGAACCACGCGTTTGGGACCAACCAGACTTTAGCAACGTTGTCGGCTCGGTATTGGATCATCTCGGCACGCGAGGCAATCAGAGAATGGGAACGAGAATGTGCCGAGTGCCGCCGTCGGAAGGCTAGAGCAGCGCAACAGAACATGGCACCGCTGCCCTTGGCTAGGCTACAGACGTCACTGAAAGCGTTTACAAGAACAGCTGTAGACTTCGGTGGACCATTCATCACAATACAGGGCAGAGGCAAACGGCGAGAAAAACGGTACTTGTGTCTGTTCACTTGCCTCGCCACCAGAGCAGTGCATTTAGAAATAGCTTTCGGTCTCGACACAGACTCATTTTTAAATGCTTTCTACAGAATGACCAGTAGAAGAGGACTTCCTGAGGAGATGTTTTCGGATAATGGTACCAACTTTAAAGGAGCTGATCGAGAACTCAAGACGCTACTGTCAGAGCTGGACGAAACAAAAATCAACGTCTCTGTTGCGAACAAGGGAGTAAAGTGGCATTTTAATCCTCCACTTGCTCCACATTTCGGTGGGGCGCACGAGTCAATGATAAAGTCGGCAAAGAGGGCAATCAACGCTATACTGGGACAGGCTGATATCACCGACGAAGAGTTGATGACGGCAATCATCGGTGCCGAGGGCTTGATCAACTCCCGGCCTCTGACATACCAGTCTGCGAACCACGAGGACGACGTTCCACTGACTCCAAACCACTTTCTGCACGGCCAAGTCGGGGGCCAGTTCGCACCAACTACCGTAGATGAAACACAGTTCAGCCCGCGAAAACGATGGCGTCGAATCCAGGAGCTAGTCCGTCATTTTTGGCAGAGATGGCTGAGAGAATGGCTGCCGGGACTCAGCATACGGAGGAAGTGGCATCGGGAGCGGAGAGACGTACACGTTGGCGAGGTCGTCCTAGTCATCTCGCCGGATACGCCGCGCGGGAATTGGCCCCTGGGCAGAGTCCTAGAAGTCTACCCCGGGGACGACGGACGGGTCCGTGTGGTCAAGGTTCAGGTCGGGGAAGGCACCTTGACACGGCCAGTGACGAAGCTGTGCCCTTTGGAAGGAGAGTTGTGAACCGTAACACTGACAAAGACTTAATGAACAGTTAAACGTTTCATACTGAAGATAATACAAATGGCTACTTTTAATTTTAACATGGAACCATAATTTATTAACGTTCTGATTATATCGTATTTTGTTTAATTTTCATGTTTAATTTATTATAAAGTTTCCATAGACAGAATGTAGCCATAATTTAATCAAAATGTAAGACATTTCGGGAGGGGAAGAATGGATATGAGGTTTCTCTATAGAGTGAATAGACGTTATTTATAAGACGTTGCGTTAACGCGCAACGTCTAGGAGACGTAATTATAACGTTAGTTGCCAAGCAGTTTTTAGTAGAGTCGTCGCCATTTTCAGAATCGTTAGGGCGAAAATATTGTGCAGGGACTGTACTTAAGAAAAAATCGTTTAACTCACTATCGGAGTTTTCGTTTCTTTTGTTGCCAATCCATAATCGGGAAATACGCAGCAACACTTCGTGTTTTGTGGGAGAAAAATACCTTTGGAAGAAAGACATACGAGATCCGACTGAAGAAGAGAAACTAAAATACCGTGACATCTTTCAGTGAATATTCAGAAAGGCGGCAGATACGCATCCTTGTTTTAAGTATCATACCTACGTACGTTCTGCGAATCGATGTGTGGTTCGATCATCTGGTTCGGCAACTTCCTTACTTTGAAATCATGAATTATTATACGTCCTTCTAGCAAGTCTGGCAGATGCTCGTGGCTTGGGAAATGATGGGTACTGAGTGCTGGTTATCCGTTTAGACAACCTAAATTAGCCCACGAAAAATGTGGTTAAATTCATCAGCTGCCCCGCCATAAGATATTTACTTAGACTAGTATACAAACAATATACCAATTATGTGTATAATAGAGCCAAATTGTGCTCCGTCTACATTGTGCTCTCTCGAGGAACAGTTTGCGTTCTTTGCATATACTTGGGTCTATTATGCATGCTACTTAAACAATATGTCTATGGAAGCGTATTGGTACCTTCTTATATTTTTTTCACAACATAAATTTATGTAGAGAAACATAATAATAACATGATATGGCGACAAAATTTTGTCGACAAATCGTGATAAGTCAATATGATAATGTTATAACATATCGTATTCGCTACATATCTGTATATTGTTCACGAAATATTTGATCGTGTATGACATTTTCTTTACTGCGTAGAATGTTTATCACGCTATATTTGTATACGCAATACCAGTAGGTTTTTTCGTGCACTTCAAAGAGTTGTTTCATTATCGCAGACCATTTTGTCTCATTATATCTATTGGCAGGAATAAGTAATGTCACATAGGCCACTGAAGGGAAAACTTGGCCGAACAAAATAGGTTAAAAAGCAATTAAAAGACACGGGGCTTTCATCGGTACTCAGTCACCATAACGGAAAGAAAAATGCCTGGCACACATGCTCAGCCTTGCTTTGAAATACATATACACAATTTTTATGAACAAGTCGGCCGAATGATTATCCCTTTTTCAAAACTAAGATGTAAAAATGTACATGTACCCTCGCATGTACCAAGATACAATGTGTACAAATAAACATACCGAACCGGGTACCGGTTTCTCTTGAATCCTTGGTAGCTTGCCCCTCCCCTCTCCCCACACGGGGAGTGTGCAGTTTTTTCTCCCCTCCGGGGTGAAGATACCCTGGGTATGCCCCTCACCCTGGGCAGCTTGCCCCTCCCCCAGGGGGTGAAGCTACCCTGGCCTGAGGAGCTTGTCCCCCACCCGAGAACACCTGACAGAACTTAATGCAGAAATATAAAAAAAAAATAATGAAAAACATACATTAGCACTGTTCTGATAATTGAGAGTTATAAATTTGTTATGAAATATAAATATTGTTTTGAACTGAGTTTACGAGGTTTTCTTGGGTGTGTGTGTGGGGGGGGGGGAGGGGGGAGGGGGGTGGGGTGAGGATGGGGGGGGGAGCTGCCCAGGGTAGGGGGGGCAAAACCCCGCGTTATCTTGCCTCCGGGGAGACAAGCTGCCCGGATTTGGTGGGGGGCTTGGGCAAGATAAACTGTTACACCGGCTAAAACTTGATACTGACGAAGAGACAAACCATTTAATAGAGCTGAGCCACAACAAATGTATGCCGCAATAGATGAGACCGCTTAAATTACTTGGGGTATTGGGACACTTGCAGGATTTTATCGCCGACACTAAGCATTCGGTCCCCCTGGTAGCTTCTTTTGATTGGCAAATGATGTCAGTGTTCCCCTTTTGATTTTTGATCGTGCGTATGGCGATAAAACAATACAGATATCAAGATCTTTAACTTCAGTTCCGCAAAAAACATAGCGTTGTTTTGTAAAACATATGTTGTAATGTGCATTACAAAATATTCAAACAATACAGATTACCACATAATGTTGTCGTTTTTGTTTAATTACGAGAATATCTATAACGAAATAAAATTAAAATGAAATAACGAACACGTGAAAACATTGTTTTTATCTAGCTTTTATGGAAAAAAATATATAGTAAAACCTCGATTTTTTTGCATTTTCATGACAAAAAAATTGCCACGAGAAAAAAATATATGGGGGGTACCAATACGCTTCCATATATGTCCCCTAGCTGATGAGTTTCCATACACTACCATGATATGATTACATGCCATGTGTCCTCGACGTAGTATATTGTTTTAAGGAGCACATTGTGGCTCTTCATTGCTTTGATAGAACTTGGTTTAGAAGCCATCTTTAATACAAGACCAGATTCGAAGCTTTCTTTAATATGTAAAATGGTGCTAGATTCCAATAAGTATCAAAGGGTGATAATGGATGAAAGACATTGCGTCACCACAGGTGGGCACGGAACTGTGACAAACCTAGAAATAATTTTGTAGAACGGCTATATTATGTAGAATTTAATGGACGCAATTAAATATCATAACTTCAATTTCTACTGACCATTGCTATATCAAGATCAGAATTTTGTTTTTAAAAGACATAAACGTTGCATTTGATAAGTACTTCAAGTATATAAAAGGACTACCTGTAAACCATACAATCATAGTTT